>CAUYLG010077811.1:0-20283 GCA_963573385.1 Cacajao melanocephalus
ACGTCCACTCGCTCTCTGTGCTTTCACTGGGAGCTACAATCCTGAGCTGTTGTTAATCAGCCATCTTGGATCTCTCCACCCGGTGATGAAGTTTTTTCTGTTTCTTAGTTTTCCTTTGGCGGACGACCCTTCCCCACACAGCTGGACCTTCCCGGTTCAGCTGTGCTTACTGTGAAACTCTCAGTCCTCAGCGCTTCCAATTGCTGTTCTCCTTGTGGGGATGGGACCAGCTGAGCCGGACTCAAAGGGCACCCCGTCCTGTATACTCCGCTCTGAGAAGCGCCGTGCCGGGGCACCGGCAAAATAGCCACGCCGGCCAAAAAAGTCACGCTGGCGACCCGTGTGGCTCCTCCACTGGGAATCTACCAGTCTGTGGGCAACAAAAATTCGTCTGAAAGTTTGGCGTCCACTCAGTCTCTGTGCTTACACTGGGAGGTACAATACTGAGCAGTTGTTAATCAGCCATCTTGGATCTCTCCTAATTTTACTGTTTTTATCAGCCGAATAGTGTACATTTTACCCAATACATAGTTTTTTTTATCCCTCACTCCCCTCCTACCATTTCCCTTCTGTGTCTCCAGTGTCCTCTGTACCACTCTGTATGCCTTTGCATACACATACCTTAGCCCCCATTTATAAAGAAAACATACAGTATTTGGTTTTCCATTCCTGTGTTATTTCATTAACAATAATGGGCTCCAGTTTCATCCAAGTTGCGGCAAAAGGCATTATTTCATTATCTTTTATGGCTGAGTGGTATTCTATGGTGTATATATACCACATTTTCTTTATCCACTCATCAGTTCATGGACACTTAGGTTGGTCCCATTTCTTTGAAATTATGAATTGTGTTATAGTAAACATATGCATGTAGGTATCTTTTTGATAGAATGACTTCTCTTCCTTTGGGTAGGTACCCAGTAGTGGGATTGCTGGATTGAACAGTAGATCTACTTTTAGTTTATATAACAAATATTTTCAGAAGGATTAGATTTGAGAAGAGATAAGAATAAGATAGGTGAACAAGCTTATTCCTTAGGGTAGTGAAGAGAAACAATGTTAACTGGCTGTGGAGGTACTAGGGAATAAAACTTGACTCTATATGTACTAGGAGGTAGTACTCAAAGAGTTGCCCTGGACAACAGCATAGCTAAGGGATGAATACCGTGATTAATTCTTGTCAGACCTGGTGGAAGGTATTGGGAATCTACTGAGTTTTTCTAATGAATCTTTTTTTTTTTTAAAAAAATGATTTTTCTGAGCCAAATGTCAGTAAGAAGCAGAAACTTCTATATAGAAAAAAAATTACCTCTTAAAAGGAGTTTTAGGTAAGAAGGCTGCCTGGATGCTTTTTGAGAAAGGGACAGAGAAAAAATGGTGGAGATTACATTCAAGAAATAGAAAATTAGGTTGCAATGTACAAACTATGCCTCAGGAGGACCAGTATGATGATATTCTCTTGCTGAGGTGACTTAGGGGAGATAAATGATGTGTAACACAGATGGCCTGTATAATTCAATATGTGTGCAGTGTCTGTGTTCCAGTCACTCTGCCGGATACTATGAGACATATAATGGTGAATGAAATGTATCCCTTGCTTTCTGGAAGCATACAATCTGCTCTGATCAGTGCTATAAAAAGATAAAAGAATAGTATATTCGATGTTAGAAGAAGAAAGGATAATTTTGGCTGTGAAACCAGAGAAATAAGTGGCATTTGATCTGGACTTGTAAGCATTTTGACAGTCAGATACAATAGGATAGGTATTCCTGGCAACAAAATGGCATAGGCAAAATATTTATGGCAATGTTAGTTTTAAATCAGATAGCTCCTGAACTATCAGCAGCATAATAAAATAGAGATTTATTTCTCAATCACTTTGTTTAGAGGGTGTTTAATGGGCAGTCTTCCCTGAAGTAACAGGGACCCAGGCTCTTCTGTTGCATGATTTCACCTTCCTGTAGGGCCTCAGAATTTTTAGCTTCAAGCAGTGTATGGAGAATGATAGACTGTGGAGTGTTTTAGAGGAGATTTTGTGGTTCAGACTGGAAAATGACAAATATCACTTCTTCCTGTATTCCATTGGCCAGAACTTAGTTGCATGGCTTCTCTAGAAACAAAGAAAGCTGGGAAATGCAGGTTGAGACTGAACAGCATGCACTGTCTGCTTCCAAGCCTATGTCAGGACTGAGAATAAAGGGAGAAGTTTCATATTAGATCAGTATGCAGAGCTGTAAGCATTCTCTGGACCAAGCAAGTTGTGTGATTATTAGATGGATCTAGGCTCTGTTATCTTAAATGATCAGATGACTTTTTGTTAACAAGAGATTGTAAAATGAAGAGACCTGCCCAAGATCTCATCTGAGGGTGGAAATAATTTCTCAACAAATCTGATTTAAGACAGAGGAGTTTCTATTTGCTTAGAAGAGTCGAGCTTTTCCTATAAATTGGTTACCAAGTTAACAGAATTGGGTAACAAGATGAAGAAAGTATTTTATTGAACTTTTTTTTTTTTTGTATGTGAGTCAATGGATATTTAAGGAAGTAAAATGAGTGGGTTGAGAAAGAGGGTTTAGTTCCAGTCATATTGAGTTGAGGTTTTAGTGGAATATCTGGGCAGAAGTCTCTAGTAGTCACCAGGAAATGCAAAACTGGCTCTGAGAGAGAGGAAAGGGATAGAGGTAAGGATTTAGGGAAAAACTTCCTTTTGTTTTCCCACTGTACTCTCAGTGTTCAATTACAGAGAAGCACCAATCCAAATTAAACAAGGGTCTGATAAAGAAGGCCATTCTTTTATGAATGTTTTGGCTCCTATACTTGATAACCAAACATCTCTACAGTAGAACAAACTGAGTGAGATTAAGAAATATTCTCAGTGAGACTTTAGCCTAACCATCCCGCTCATAATTCTAGGCATGTCAAATAAATATTATCTGGATTAGTGGCAAAATCTATAGTGAAGTCGTAATTTTAGTAACTTAAAGTAACCCAGATCCTCAGATTTAACTAAACCAACCCACCTCACTCAGAACAAGTGGTTACAAAATGATGATTCCGTTAAAGAAAGGAAATGTATGAAGAAAAACCACGGCAAAATATTTCTTTTATCAGATATTCTATAAAGATAAGACATTCAAAATAGCACCATTTTAGAGAAAATGTTTAGATCACAAAAACAAAATTAGGTCAAATAATTTGGATTAATAATTATTAGTTAAATCTCTATCAGATTGTACTAGCCTACATTCCCACCAACAGCATATAGGCATTCTCTTTTCTCTGCTTCCTCACCAAGAGCTGTTATTTTTTTTTTTTGACTTTTTAATAATAGCCATTCTGACTGGTGTAAAGTAGTATCTCACTGTGGTTTTAATTTGCATTTCTATGATGATTAGTGATGTTGGGCATTATGTCTTGCTGACCATTTATATGTCTTCTTTTGAAAAATATCTCTTCATGTCCTTCGTCTGATTTTTAATGCGGTTGTTTTATTTGTTGAGTTGTTTGATTTTCTTGTAGATTCTAGATATTAGTCCCTTGGATACATAGTTTGGAAATATTTTCTCCCATTCTGCAGATTGTCTGTTTACTCCATTGATTATGATTACCATTATTTTTACTGTACATAAGCTGTTAGTTTAACTAATTTTCATTCCTTTATTTTTGGTTTTGTTGCATGTGCTTTTGAGGTCTTAGTCATAAATTCTTTGCCTATGCTAATGTCCAGAAGAGTTTTTCCTGGGTTTTCTTCTAGTATTTTTGTAGTTTAAGATCTTACATTTAAATCTTTGATCTATCCTAAGTTAATTTTTGTATTTGGTGAGAGATAGGGGTCCAGTTTTATTTTTTATTGCATACAGCAATATAATTTTCACAGCACTAATTATTGACTACAATGTCTTTTTCACAGTGTATGTTTTCGCTGACTTTGTCAAATGTCAGTCAGCTGTAGGTATGTGGTTTTATTTCTGTTCCATTCCATTGATACATGTCTATTTTTACACCAGTAACATGCTATTTTAGTTACTATAGTCTTATAGCATAATTTGAAGCCTCATAATGTGTTGCCTTCATTTTCTTTTAATTTGTTTGTTTGTTTTAATTATTATCTATTTTTTTCTTTGGCTATTTGGGCTCTTCTGTGATTCAATATGAGTTGAATTTAAAAACTAATTTTAAGATTGTTTTTTTCTAATTCTGTGAAAAATGATGTTGGAATTTTGACAATGATTGCATTGAATCTGAAGATGTTTTGGGCAGTATGGTTATGATTCTCCTTATCCATGCATATGGGATGTTTTTCCATTTGTTTGTGTCATCTATAATTTCTTTCTTCAGTGTTCTGTAGTTTTCCTTGTAGAGATCTTTTACCATCTTAGTTATATATATATATTCCAAAAGTATATTTGTTTTGTAGCTATTGTAAATTAGATTGACTTCTTGATTTGGTTCTCAGTTTAATATAATAACTTTTGCTATACAGAAATGCTACTGATTTTTTTTACATTGATTTTGTATTCTGAAATTTTCTGAATTCCTTTATCAAATTTAGGAGTCTTTTGGAGGAGTCTTTACGGTTTTCCAGGTATAAGATTATATCGTCAGCAAACAGATCTAATTTTACTTCATCTTTTACTATTTGGATGCCTTTTGTTTCTTTCTCTTGCCTGGTTGCTCTGGCTAGGACTTCCAGCAGTATGATGAATAGCAGTGGTGAAAGCTGGCATCCTTGTCTTGTTTCAATTTTTAGGGGGAATGACTTCAACTTTTCCTTGTTCAACAGGAAGTTGGCTGTGGGTTTGTCGTATATGGCTTTTATTATTTTAAGGCATGCTCCCTCAATATGTAGTATGTTGAGGGTTTCTATTATAAAGGCATACTGAATTTTATCAAATGCCTTATCTGTGTCTATTGAGATGATGATAGGATTTTTGTTTTTAGGATTTCTAAACTAACTGCAACCTTAGCTGGTTGGGAATGTATACTAGTCTCTCAAGGCAATGAAGTGTATTTGTAGCTGGATAAGAAAAAGGAAAATGAATGATATAATAAAAGAGACATTAATGTATTTAAATATATGATATTTGTGATTTTCTAATAGTTTTATAATACTTGTACTAATCCATTCTAGAAGCATTGCATTTATTTTATATTCTTTTTAAGGTGTTTAAATAATTTTTAGGTTTTAGTATATCCTTGATTCTAAAAATCAGCCTCTCCTAATGCCTTCCCTTTTCCTGGATGGCAGCTTTCCTGATCTCATATAGCTTCACAATTTCCCTTTTTCTTGGAATCTATTCCTTCTCTGCTATAGAAAAGAAAAAGTATATTTCTCTCTGATCCCTTTTTAGAATTTCCTAAAATGTTCAAATAGTGTTTATATTAAGAAATTATCAAAAGGTGGTATATTTTTAATGTAGCTTGTATATGAATATGTGCATCTCCCAAACCATAGTAATGTTCTCTAGGATTTCATAAAAGAGAGGGAAGAACCAGAGCCTAAGGCTAAGCAAAGAGAAAAGCTACAGGGGAGAACAATCCCCCAAGGTGCCTGATAGGCTCCTGCCATGAGGAGATCTAATTTGAGCAGCTCTCCAGCCCTGAAGAGCTTGGGTGGGCAGGGGAGGGATGAAAGTCTTTCCAGAGGTTCCCTAATGTCAGCAGTGCTGAAAATAACCCAGAGAGGAATCAGGCAAAGATGACACTTACTCAGGTATCAGCACAGGCAATGAAAAGGAGCATGTTAAAATAGAAAGAGAAAGAAACCAAACCTTTTGTCACATATGGCAAGATAAACACTTAGCAAGTAACTAAAGGTGCATGGTCTCTCCAATTAATGGCAGAAAAAGGGATCGGAGAGGGTTTCTTATTTCTTGAGTCAACTCCTTCGCCAGAAGAGTTTAAGTAGGGTCAGGAGAATGACTGTTCCATATATAGACTTTCAGTAAATCTCCCTGTTTTAAGTCTGTGTTTTTTCTGCTTTCCATGGTGCCTGATTTTTATTTTTAAGTCTAGAAACTTCTTAGCTATTTCTCACATTAATATGTCATAGGATAGAGATTGGCAAACTATGTTTTATGGCTCAAATCTTGCCAGCCATCTGTTTTTGTATAGCCTGAGAGCTAAGAATGGTTTCTACATTTTAAATTACACTTTAATATTTATATTTTAAATTAAATTTAAAAATATACTAAAGAAATAATATTTGTGACATATAAAAATTATATAAAATTAAAATTTCAGTGTCTATAAGTGAAGTTTTATTGAAATGCGGTCATGTTTCTTGATGTCTATATTGTCTATGGCTGCTTTCATGCTACAACGATATAATTGCGTAGTTGCAACAGAGACTTAAATAATATTCTTTATTTTGCTTATTGGCCCATAGAACCTAAAATATTTACCTTATGGTATTTAGAGAAACAGTCTGCCATCCCTGACACTAGGTAGTAGGTTCTCTGCTCTGTTCTGTCAGTAGTGTCATTTTATCTCCTTTGTGTCTTTTATAAATTCGTTGACATACTGTATTGATGGCTCCTCTATTGTCTTTGTCATCATCAGTTTGTTTCACTTTTATTCCTTTGCTAATATTTTGGCAAGCTAATAAAATAGATAAAACATTACCTGAGATGCTGAGGCAGGAGAATCACTTGAGCCTTGGAGGTTGAGGCTGCAGTGAACTGTGATTTTGCCACTGTACTCTAGCCTGGGTGACAAAGCAAGAGCCTATCTCAAAAAAAAAAAAAAAAAGCTAAAATGCGTGTAGCATAAATATGTTCTAACACGCGCGCACACACACACACACACACACACACTTATTTAATATATATAAACAGAGAACAGCTGTTCTCAGTACAACAGGTAAGTACTGTTTTTCTGTCTACTTGAAGATAAGGACACTAGGGTCAGAGAAGTTAGTAACTTTCCTAAGGTCATCATAGAGCTAGGAAGTGGTAAGGGAGCATTCAAACTCAGGTAGTCCTGCTTCTGACTCTCACCCACTACACAATACTGCTTTTGATTTCCATGAGAAAGGTGAGGCAAATTTGTGTGGATGGTCCACTGTCACAATTCATAAATGGATCCAATGTAGTTTAGAATAAATGAGAAATCTGAGAAGTCAGGTTTTTTTGGGAGGCAGGGAGGGGGAAGAAATGTGCCCAAAGTGGGGTTGGTGAAATTCTGTACTCATCAAATGTTCGTTTTTTGTGCCTCAACATAAACTTTCCTGTTTGGCAAGATATTATTATTTTGTTGTATTTTATTTTAGAGATAGCGTTGCATTCTGTTGCTCAGGCTGGAGTGTAGGGGTATGACCATAATTCACTGCAGCTTTGAACTCCTGAGATCAAACAATCCTCCCACCTCAGCCTCCCAAAGTGCTGGGATTATAGGCATAAGCCACTGGGCCTGGCCTCTGTTTGGCCATCAACTGATGAACTATAGCATAGGGGAAGCAGTGGAGTAGGGCTCATGATCTTAACAGTTCTAAAGATTTGGAGGTATATCCATTTTTAAATGTGAGAATTACTTCCAAAAGTGTTTCTGAGAGATGGTCTTTGAAAATGAAGTTCTGGGTTGGGCGCAGTGGCTCACGCCTATAATCTCAGCACGTGGGAAGGCGGGTGGATCAACTGAGGTCAGGAGTTCGAGATCAGCCTGACAAACATGGTGAAACACCATCTCTACTAAAAATACAAAAAATTAGCTGGGCGTGGTGGTGGGCACCTGTAATCCTAGTTACTTGGGAGGCTGAGGCAGGATAATCACTTGAACCCAGGAGGCAGAGGTTGCAGTGAGCCAAGATCACGCCATTGCACTCTAGTCTGGGCAACAAGAATGAAACTCCATCTCAAAAAAAGAAAAAGAAAAAAATGAAGTTCTGTGGATAAATATATTCAGGAAATGAGGCATTCCATATTACTCTATGCTCTCTGAAGATTTGGCATTAAATTTTTTGCTTGTTTTTTAAAACAATTTCCCAATTTAAATGACCACAGTTTTGGGTTTTTTTTGGGGGGCCCTATAGGCCCTATATTACATATTTCAGTTTTCTGAGGAATTAGTGCTCTGTGGAACATCCTTTGGGAATTAGTATTCCTCATTTTTACTTGCACAAAATGGTCGTATTGTGTCTGACACTGTAACATAGGGAAAAAATAAGTTATTTTATCTACAATGTATCTCTTCTTTTTCCCAAGATTTTATCTGTGAAGTAGCAGGCAGACAAATGGAATCATATCATATGTGATAAACAAAGGCCAATATAATGAGTTTTTGGTTTCTTTTTTTGGGATTAATGTATACTCAGTCTCTCAGATAGCCTTCTCCAGCCTTGTCTTCTTTCCCTAAGGTATGTCAAGGACAGGGCTCCCTGGCTGGTGCTCATCCTGGGATGTAGGCTTGCTGTTTTCTGCTGGTCTTCAGGGCAGTGTCTCTTGGATGACTGGGTGCTGCTGGCCCTATTAGAGACAGTGTACACCTAATGCAGCTATATTTGCCGTCCCTCATTAGGGCTCCTGGCTGACCTGGCCTCACCTCTCTCCTCAGTAAGCCTGCCACCCTGGTGTCCACCAAGTCTTGTGAGGTCACTTGTCAGCCCAGCAGGTCCTGTGGCAGGCCCACTGTCTCTCAACTGCAAACATACAGGAACTGAAGAGGTTTGGGAAAACTCAACCTTATAACCTTTCTTTTTTTGCACATAGTGCATAGCCAAAGTAGCCGTGGCTGTATTCCAGGTCTTTGTATTTAGGGAAAAGGGAACAACTTGAAAGGTGCTCATTTTCCAGTCTTCCATGAAATGTAGGTCACTATAGCTCTTATCTTTGACATTTATTTTACTTTATCTTATGTGACACACATCCCCCTGAAATCTAGGGAGGGTAAAAGGGGAGACATCAATTTGGTAATTTCAATCTCTCTCTTTTCTTCTCATTGTCCCCCAATTTTCAATCTCTCTTTTCTTCTCATTGTCCCCCAAGCCAGATGCTTATTTTACTTATCTTTTCTTTTTTCTATAGAGCAATCCTGGCTGTTGGTAGGAGTATGAGATCCTCCTCCACATTAGCAAACCCTGTATTCTAAATACATCAGCCTAGGTTGTTGATAAATTAATGAAGGGAATAAAGATAGTAAAACATTCTTCCCCAAGTTATCATTCTGGTGAGCAAGGTTTATTGTCTTGTTGCATGTCCAATTTGTATGTAGAGGTTGAAAAAAAAAAGAAAAGAAAAGAAAACAAGCTTTCTCTTTGTTATTTTCTTTACATTTCCTATATAACAAATTTAACTACCCATTGGCAGATGGGTGCCTAATGTAAAATATGGTATACTCAGGAAAGCAAAAGAACAAAACACATTTGTAAAATTTGAAATAATTACCTTTGTGACCCATATTCCACCATCCTCTCCTAGGTGACCAGTGTTTTTAAATGG
This sequence comes from Cacajao melanocephalus, assembly GCA_963573385.1. Lineage (NCBI taxonomy): Eukaryota > Metazoa > Chordata > Mammalia > Primates > Pitheciidae > Cacajao > Cacajao melanocephalus. Next base: position 9,435 of record CAUYLG010077811.1, read on the forward strand.
TTCTCTGACATTGCTATCTCTTGGTTTTTCTTCTCTTGGATGCTCTTTCTCTAATTTTCAGACTCATCACCCTTTGTGCCTCTATGAAATATTGCTCCTTTCAAAAGTTTCATTTGCAGGCCATTGTTCCTCTCATTCTCTATACTGAATGATCTTAACCATACTAACTATTTTAATTTCTAAGCATGCCCTGATTTTCCAAATCTATATTCTAACCCTGAACCTTGTATCTGCTTGGTCTGCAGGCTCCTCAAAGTCAAGACACTGAACCCATTCACCAGCAAATGCTTTCTTCTCTTGGGTGTGCCATCTCATTTAATGGTGGGAGGATTCAACCAGTTTCACACTGACACCTTAGACTCCTTCTTTCCCCAGCAGCCCCAAAGTAGGCCTCCTACCTTCCCATTTCCAAACCTGTCAATCCAAACCACTACCAATTCCTCTCCATGCCCTTCTTTCTACCCCACTATAAATACCGTAGGCCAGGTTCTCATCACTTCTCACATGGATTACCCTAATAACCTGCTGAAGAATCTTTCTGCTTCCTATTCCCCCATATTATAGAAATCTGTCTCCATGTTGCTGTCAGAATCCTTCTTTAAAATCCTTTGGGCCCCATGCCTACCTTCATTTTGTCCTGTCTCACATCAGCCACTTCCCATAAGCTTGTTTTCCTCCAGTCATTCTTCTGGTAGTTCTTAGAATGCTTCCTGCTCTCTTATGCCTTGCTACTTTTACACAGGTGATTTATTCTTTTGGCTCACCTTTTTCTGCTTTATCCATTGAGCTAATTCTGATTTATGGTTTATGAATTATTTCCTGCTACCTTTACCAGGAAGTCATCCCTTTAAATCTCAGCCTTAATAAGGTAGTATTTCTCTGTGCTCCTTCATGTATATCTTTAATTCACATGCTCTTTTGGAGCCAGCACATTATATTTTAATGCTTATCTCAACATTATTTATTTAATATTTATCTCAGCCTCCTTCTTTTACTCTATTTGGGAATGGGAACTTTTTCTTGTTAATTTCTTTATCCCTACTGCCTAATTAAAGCCAGATACCCAATAAGCCTTCAGTAATTTTTTTTTTCTGAATGAATGTACGAGGTTAAATAGAATAAGGACAGATAAAAGGTCATTGAATTTGGTTTTATGAAGGTCTCTGCTGACCTTAGGAGAGGAGGTTCAGTAAGTATATTTAACTTTCACAGTTTGGGCTCTGAAAGGCTTGAAGGTAAGGCTGCATGCTTGAACACCAACCTCACCTCTCTCTGCAATACTTCAAAATAGAAAGAAAAGCTGTTAAGAGCTTATCAAAGTGAATTGTGGAGCAATTAGAGTGACAGAAAAGTATGAGTGATTTGGGTGAGCATGGCTTTTAGCCACAAGAAAGCAGCCAAATGCATCTGCTTCAGTAAAATTCAGAGCAAAACCTTTGTAATCAGTCTGAAAACACCCAAGTCTTGTTTTCTTTTCTAAAGTAAAGTAAAAATGATTAAGCAGCTGGATGCTTCATCATGAGAACAGTACTTAAATCTTTTGCTTTTTGAGTTATGTTAAAAAATATATAGGTATAAAGTTCTTTCCTTCATGACAGGCTCATCCCCAAAACCTTGGGGGCACACAGTGGGGTAGCAGGTGAAGCTCCTGGCAGCAACCATCACTCTGCCTGGTTTCTGCTTAAGGCCCCATACCCCTCCTTTCAACATCTCCTGTTACTCTTTAACAGACTTCCAGGGCCCCAGCTGCTCAGTGTAGACCAGGGAAGAGGCTGTCTGCAACCACATAACTAATTTCAGCCAGAATGTGAGAACCCTAGGCAGGTCATACCACAGTGATTAGGAGCCAAAATATAATAACAAATGATTCTCCATCCCCAGTCTCTCAGGTGGACAGGAGATGATTAGGGCTGCTGGAGACCTTGAAAGTATTTCAACATATATAGATCAGGTGAAAGATATACTTAGCAAGGTGCATTTCAAATATTGTGCTCAAAGTTGAAATTGGAAGCCTCAAATAGTAGGAACCAGAGATGACTTGAATTAATAAGGGTGGGAGGGAGCAGGGAGAAGTGCAGGGTATATGGCGACTGTATTAGTTAGAGTTCTCTAGAGAAACAGAATCAATTGGAGATACATTTATCTATATCTTTTATTGGTTATACACACACCCACCCACACACATACACACACATTTAATAAAGACATAAATATGTTTATTTATTTTAAAGAATTAGCTAATGTGATTGAGGAGCTAGCAAGTCCAAAATCTGTAGGGGAGGCCAGCAGGTTGGAGACAGTCAGGGTTTTTATGTTGTAGTCTTGAGGCAGAATCTCTCCTTTAGGAAACCTCAGTCTGTTTTCTTTTAAGGCCTTCAGCTGATTGGATGAGGCTCACTCACACTATGGGAAGATAATCTGCTTAACTTAGAGTCTGCTGATTGTAATGTTAATGACATCTAAAACATACCTTCACAACAATATCTAGACTAGCATTTGATGAAATGATTGGACACCTTAGTCTAGCTAAGATGACACATAAAATTAACCACCATTGGCGCCAAAAGAGGAACAGTGAAAGCCCACATCAAGAGGCAGAGCTAGGCCAGGAGCCCGAGAAGAGCCATTGACAAACTCAGTGTCTGTGATGGGAAGTGAACAGCTATGTCTGCTTGGTCAGGGCTGGAAAAGCACAAGATAGAAGTTGTACTGATGCTGATCTTGACCCCATCATACCTTTTTTGATTTAGTTAGTTCACTGGGTGATGGTAAAAATCATAGCTCCCAAGGCTTCCCCCTGAAGGTCTTGCTCAAGTGGGCAGAGGCCAGGAGTTCATTTTTCTTATTTCTCCAGTAAAATATACTGTCCTGTGTCTCATTTTATTAGGATGTTACTGAATGCCTAGCATAGCCAAGTGTTAGTAGTCTCAGTAGTTTAAGACAGCAAGTACCAACCTTTTGTTAATAAAAACAAAAATATAAGCTCCTTCAATTGAAAGCAGATGAGAAAAAATTGATGCCAGGGTCTAAGTACTTCTGCAGTATCTGTTTGTTTGAAAAGTATGTCCTTCACAACATTTTGGAGTATCCTCATTGCCCTCTCTAGTGACATGTTTTATTTTTTGCTGTGCTTGCTACTTACTTATTGTTTCTTAACTTATCCTTGGCTACATGATGCCAGGCTGAATCTGCAAACTGAATTTTCCAGATTCCTTTGTGGCTCTACTGGGAGGAGTTGGCAGGAGATACAAAAGCAGGAGGAAGAGAGAAGGAACACTCCTCCTGTTCCCAGGTCCTGTAAACAACCCAGCAGCAGTAGTTAAAGGAGCCACAGACAACTCCAGCTCTTGCATTTTTTAGTATGTTAAGCAGCAGCTGCAAGGCACTCCCCTAAAAGGTCTAAGCACCAGATGTGTAGTACTTCCTCAACAAACTTGAAAAATAGCCCCAAGAAGCTCTGATTCAGAGATGTGAGTGCCTCTGTAAGACACAAACATCCCTTCTCACAAAACCTCAAGGATTAGATGGGCAGTGTCGTCTCAAAGATTTGAGTACCAGTTGTTCAAGGAGCCCACTCAGGTCCAATCACCAGATGAGCAGTGCTTTCCTCTATGTCTGAAAGCCTAACAATAGGTGCCATCCTCAGGAGTCCAAGCACTGTATTGCAGTGTCCCATCAGAGGTCCAAGTGCCAGCTGTGTGGGGTCCACTCAGATCCAGAGGGGTGTACATGAGCTGAGAGCACCTCTTCTATGGTTAGAATCTCAGCTGCACAGCACCGCCTCTTCCACTCCATCTTTTCTCTTTTGTCCTCCAAGCCCTAGAGGTGGTGTTTGCCTTCTAGAATTACCCAAAACTGTAATTTTTGTTCTATTAGCTTTGCATCTCAACACCTACTAAACAATTTCCTGTATTAAACTTATCGTATTTGAAATATCAGTTTTACATCCTGGACTCTGAATTGTGCATGTGTCTTAGCTTAGGATAGCTGAAAACTTCTAAAATTGTTGTCTTCAAGTTAGATTGTCTCTGTGGAAGTGCAGGAGAGAAAGACTATTGATAAGTGTTTTTTAATTTTTATTTTTAAAGTATTCTTTTGAGGACTAAAGAAGAGACAAAAATGTTGAGCTTTAAGACCCTGAATTTTTGTTTCTCAAATGCAGAGGTCTCAGGTCACAATTTTTTTTCTCAAAAACAATAAGTATTTTCTGTCTCTCTCTCTCTCTGACTATATAAATATTCTGAAAAGTAGGGATGAGGCAAAAACTTTAGGAGGAAAAAGCAAGAGATTTAGAAGCTTTTGAAGGTTTCTGAAATGGAGGCTCTGTTTCTTGCCCCTCCCCATCAGATTCATACCAAGTAGGGACAACAGAGCCATCAATATGTGTGAGAATCTGAGAACAGTAGGGAGGTTTTTCTTCTTCTTGTCTAAAACCATGACATTGCAGTTCCTGTTACCACCTTGGTGTGGGGGCAAGAAAGTAGAGATAATCAGTGATATGAAAAAGACAAAGAGAGTTTCAGTATGAGAAGCTGAGGGGCTCAAGACCATCCTGTCAGATTTTTTCCCTGTCAAGGCCGAGAAAGAGAGATGGCCAACTTAGAGTGGTTTAGAGTTGTGACAAATGATGATTTTGGTGGAAATAAAGTAGAATATATAACCAGAGTCTGGCTGAGAGTGTGGACACTTGTATAGATGCCAGTGTAGATAAAAGACCACATCCAAGGGCCACCATGTGCTAATATGGAAAACAAATCTAGCCTGGACAGAGAATCCAGCACACACAAATGCCTCTTCCACGTGCCATGATGCTAGGTGATGCCTGCCCATGAAGCTTAGAATATGCTAAAGGGGGGCCAGGAGTGATGGCTCACACCTGTAATCCCAGCACTTTGGGAGGCCAAGGTAGGCAGATCACAAAGTCAAGAGTTTAAGACCAGCCTGGCCAACATGGTGAAACCCTGTTTCTACTAAAATACAAAAATTAGCCAGGTGTGGTGGTGCTTGCCTGTAATCCCAGCTACTTGGGAGGCTGAGGCAGGAGAATTCCTTGAACCTAGGAGGAGGAGTTTGTAGTGAGCTGAGATCATGCCATTACACTCCAACCTAGGTAACAGGGTAAGACTCCATCTCGGAAAAGAGTACTAAAGGGAAATAATGGTGATGGGAAAGTTCTATGCCTATTTCTAAACTAAGGTTTTTGAATTTTAACTACAACACCCAATTTAGCAAATTTGCCTAAGATTATATTCTCTCTCATAGGAAAAAGGAAATTATGTTGTTACAAAAGAATAAGTATGTGCTTTTTGCACATCTGAACATAATGGACATTTATCCTAATACTTATGTTTAGAGTGTTCCTCATTTGAAGAAAGTGCTGGTGTAAAACATATTTAGTCAAGAGTTACTTTTTTTTTTTTGTATTAGAGAGAAAATAGCTTTGTGTCCAGGAGAAACTGAAATAATGATTTCTTTCTTTCTTTTTTTTTTTTGCAGTACAAATCAGAGCAAAGAAATAATCATTAAGAGCCTAAGTTTTTTCCTCAGAAACAAAGAAACAATTTGAGGCATCTAATATAATCTAGGAGACCCAAATGACAAAACCAAAGCGATTTTTGAGTTACTTTTAAAAGTCATAAGGAACTTTTTCCCCCTCAAGATGGCAGATTAGAGACTTTTAGCATGCCTTAGCCACTTGGAAAGAGCAAGATAATACATAAACTGTGAGCTTTAATTCAAGACGAAAATGGGAATGCATTGGATTGTGAAAAACACACCATCTGGAATACTCACTCTCCTGGATTAGGAGTGTAGGCAACCTCCCATCCTCATGCAAGAACCTGGGGCCAAGGAGGTTTAACAGATTCATGCCTGGGCACACCTCTGGATGCTCAGCATCTGCTCACTAGATTCTCTCCTGGTACTGGTGCTTGTCCCTGTCATCTGGGACCTGTAGGTGGACTGCCCCAGTTCAATCCCACCCATCTTTGTTCCCACCACCTTGGGCTGAGCAGGGAGCTCAGACCACTGTGCACTTCATGGATCAGCCCATTGCCTGAGGTGACAGAGAGCTTCTCCCAGTAAACAAGTATCAAGTATTTACCCAGCAACTTTGGTTGCAGCTCACTGTTTTCTATAAGCACCATCTACAGGCCTGCAGGTCCACTACACAGCCCAATATAAAAACCTGCCATCAGAAGTGCATAGGGCTACAAAAGCAAAGCCAAAAAAACCCTACCCAGCATTCTCTATGGTCACATTCACTAGAGGGGGTGGGGATAAAGTTTATTTTGCCAAGGTTCAGGATGTGCCTGTGACACAGCCTCAGGAAGTTCTGACATATGCTTGTGCACAGCTTGGTTTTATACATTTTAGGGAGACATGAGACCTTAATGAATAAGTAAGATGTACATTAGTTCCATTCAGAAAGGTGGGGACAGCTCAAAGCAAGGCCCCCCCACTGGGGGATTCCAGATCACAGGTAGGTGGGAGACAGATGGTTGCATTCTTTTGAGATTCTGATTAGTCTTTCCAAAGGATACAATCAGAATATCCATCTATCCCTGTGAGCAAAAGGGATAACTTTGAAAAAAAATGGGGGACAGATTTGCCCTGAGCAGTTCCCAGCTTAAAGGGTATCAAGATATTTTCCTTTCATATCTTGCAAGGAAGGTTCAACGAGATCTGAGACAAAATAAATACAAAGAAACATCTAAAGCACTCCAAAAAATATAGGGAGAGATAAGTCTACTATAAAAAATGAATCAGAGCTGCTGGAATTGATAAACCCACTTAAGGACTTTCAAAATACAATTGAAACATATAGTAATAGACTGGACATAGCAGAAGAAAGAATTACAAAGCTTGAAGATTAGTTTTTCAAACTCTAGCCCCGTCAGACAAAAATAAAGAAAAAGAAATTAAAAAAAAAATAGGTGGTTGGCAAGATGGCCTAATAGGAACAGCTCTGGTCTGCAGCTCCCTGTGAGATCAACACAAAGGTGGGTGATTTCTGCATTTCCAACTGAGGTGCCTGGCTCATCACATTGGGACTGGTTAGACAGTGGGTGAAGCCCACATAGGGTGAGCCGAAGCAGAGTGGGGCGTCGTCTTACCTAGGAAGCACAAGGGGTCAAGGAACTCCTTCCCTTAGCCAAGGGAAGTTGTGAGAGACTGTGCCATAAGGAAGGGTGCACTCCAGCCCAGATACTATGCTTTTCCAACAGTCTTCACAACCTTCAGACCATGAGAATCCCTCTGGTGCCTATGCCACCAGGGCCCTGGGTTTCAAGCACAAAACTGGGCAGTCATTTGGGCACACACTAAGCTAGCTGCAGGAGTTTTTCTTTATATGCCAGTGGTGTCTGGAATGCCAGTGAGAGAACTATTCACTCCCCTTGAAAGGGGGCTGAAGCCAGGAAGCCAAGTGGTCTAGCTCAGTGGATCCCACCCCCAAGGAGCCCAGCAAGCTAAGATCCACTGGCTTTAAATTCTCACTAACAGCACCGCAGTATGAAGTCAACCTGGGAGGCTTGAGACTGGTTGGGGGAAGGATGTCTGCCATTATTGAGGCTTGAGTAGGTGGTTATCCCCTCAAGTGTAAACAAAGCAGCCAGGACATTCAAACTGGGCAGAGCACATCACAGCTCAGCAAAGCTGCTGTAACTAGACTGCCTCTCTAGATTTCTGCTTTCTGGGCAGGGCATCTCTGGAAGAAAGGGAGCAGTGCAGTCAGGGGCTTATAGATCAAACTCTCATCTCCCTGAGATAGAGCACCTGGGGGATGGGGCAGCTGTGGGTACAGCTTCAGCAGACATAAATGTTCCCACCTGACACAGCCTGGAGCTTTGTTAAGGGACTGCCTCCTCAAGTCGGTCCCTGAACCCTGTGCCTCCTGACTAGCAGACACCTCCAAGCAGGGGTCAACAGACACCTCATACAAGAGAACTCTGGCTGGCATCTGGTGGGTGCCTCATTGGGATGAAGCTTCCAGAGAAAGGAACAGGCAGCAATGTTTGTTGTTCTGCAGCCTCCACTGGAGATACAGGCAAACAGGGTCTGGAGTGGACCTCTAGGAAACTCCAGTAGACCTACAGCAGAGGGTCCTGACTGTTAGGAGGAAAAGTAACAAACAGGAATAGCATCAAAATCAACCAACAGGAAGTTCACACAGAAGCTCCATCTGAAGCTCACCAACATCAAAGACCAAAGGTAGATAAATCCATGAAGATGAGAAAAAAACAGTGTAAAAAGACTGAAAATTCCAAAAACCAGAATTCCTCTTCTCCAAAGGATCACAACTGCACAACAGCAAGAGAACAAAACTAGAAGGAGAATGAGTTTGACAAACTGAGAGACGTAGTCTTAAGAATATTGGTAACAACAAACTCCTCCAAGCTAAAGGAGCATGTTCTAACCCAATGCAAGAAAACTAAGAATCTTTATAAAAGGTTAGAGGAATTGCTAACTAAAATAACCAGTTTAGAACAACAACAACAAAAAATCAGTAAATCTAGGAACTGGTTTTTTGAAAAGATCAACAAAAAAGGAAGACCAGTAGCAAGAAGAATACAAAAGAAAATAGGAAGAATCAAACAGATGCAATAAAAAATGATAAAGGGGATATCACCACCGAGCCCACAGAAATACAAACGACCATCAGAGAATACTATAAACACCTCTATGCAAAGAAACCAGTAAATCTGTAAGAACTGCATAAATTCCTGGAAACTTACACATTCCCAAGACTAAACCAGGAAGAAGTTGAATTCTTGAATAGACCAATAACAAGGTCTGAAATTGAGGCAGCAATTAATAGCCTACCAACCAAAAAAATTCCAGGACCAGATGGGTTCACAGCCAAATTCTACCAGATGTACAAAGAGGAGATGGTACCATACATTCTAAAATTATTCCAAACAATAGAAAAAGAGGGAATCCTCCCAAACTCATTTTATGAGACCAACATAATCCTGTTACCAAACCTGGCAGAGACACAAATAAAAAAGAAAATTTGAGGCCAATATTCATGATGAACATTGACACAAAAAAACCTTAATAAAATACTGGCAATCCAAACCCAACAGCACCTCAAAAAGCTTATTTATCATGATCAAGTTGGCTTCATCCCTGGGATGAAGACTGGTTCAACATACGCAAATCTATAAATGTAATCCATCACATAAGCAGAACCAAAGACAAAAACCATATGATACGCAATAGATGCAGAAAAAGACTTTGACAAAATTCAACAACCTTTATACTAAAAAGTCTCAATAAACTAGGTATTGACGGAATGTGTCCCAAAATAATAAGAGCTATTTATCACAAACCCACAGCCAATATCATACTGAATGGGCAAAAACTAGAAACATTTCCTTTCAAAACAGGCAGAATACAAGGATGCTCTCTCTCTCTCCACTCCTATTCAACATAGTATTGGAAATTCTGGCCAGGGCAGTCAGGCAAGAAAAAGAAATAAAGGGTATTCAGTTCAGAAAAGCAGAAGTCAAATTGTCTCTATTTGCAGAGGACATGATTGTATATTTAGAAGATCCCATCATCTCAGCCCAAAATCTCCTTAAGCCGATAAGCAACTTCAGCAAAGTCTCAGGATAAAAAAATTAATGTGCAAAAATCACAATACACCAATGTGCAAAGATCACAATACACCAATATTTGTTTGTTATTCTATACACCAATAACAGATAAACAGAGAGCCCAATCATTAGTGAACTCCCATTCACAATTGCTACAAAGAGAATAAAATACCTAGGAATACAACTAACAAGGGATGTGAAGGACCTCTTCAAGGAGAACTACAAACCACTCCTCACAGAAATAAGAGAGGACACAAACAAATGGAAAAACATTCCATGCTCATGGTTAGGAAGAATCAATATAAAAATGACCATACTGCCCAAAGCAATTTGTAGATTCAACGCCAACCCTATTAAGCTACCATTGGCTTTCTACACAGAATTGGAAAAAAAATACCTTAAACTTCATATGGAACCAAAAAAGCCCATATAGCCAAGTCAATTCTAAGCACGAAAATCAATGCTGAAGACATCACACTACCTGACTTGTATCTATACTACAAGGCCACAGTAATCAAAACAGTATGGTACCAAAACAGAGATATAGACCAATGGAACAGAACAGAGGCCTCAGAAATCACATCACACATCTACAAAATCTGATCGTTGACAAACTTGACAAAAACAAGCAATAAGGAAAGGATTCCCTATTTAATAAATGGTGTTGGCAAAACTGGCTACCTAAATGCAGAAAGCTGAAACTGGATTCCTTCCTTACACTTTATACAAAAATTAACTCCAGATGGATTAAAGATTTAAACATAAGATTTAACACCAGAAAAACCCTAGAAGTAAACTTAGGTAATATCATTCGGGACATAGGCATGGACAAGGACTTCATGACTAAAACATTAACAGCAATGGCATCAAAGTCCAAAATAGACAAATGGGATCAAATTGAACTAAAGAGCTTCTGCACAGCAAAAGAAACTATCATTAGAGTGAACCAGCAATCAATAGGATGGGAAACATTTTTTGCAATCTACCCATCTGACAATGGGCTACAATCCAGAATCTATAGGAACTTAAATAAATTTGCAAGAAAAAAATGTAACAACCCCATCAAAAAGTGGGTGAAGGGTATGAACAGATACTTTTCAAAAAAAGACATTTATGTGGCCAACAAACATATTAAAAAAAAAAACTTCATCATCACTGGTAATTAGAGGAATACAAATCAACACCACATGGAGATACCATCTGATGCCAGTTAGAATGGTGATCATTAAAAAATCTGGAGACACCAGATG
>CAUYLG010077813.1:0-58250 GCA_963573385.1 Cacajao melanocephalus
TAGTGTCAACATCTGCTTCTGGTGAGGCTTCAGGAAGCTTTCAGTTACGGAAGGAGGTGAGGGCAGAGCTGGTGTGTCTCATGGCAAGAGACAGAGGAAGAGAGAGGGGAGGATGTGCCAGCTGTTAAACAACCAGCTCTCGTGTAGCTAATAGAGCAAGAACTCACTCATTACTGTGGGAAGGGCCCCAAGACATTCATGAGGGATTTGCCCCCATGACCAAAACATCTCCCACTAGGGCCCCACCTCCAACATTGGGGATTACTTTCAACCTGAAATTTGGAGGGGACAAACATCCAAACTGTATCAAGGCTCTTATCACTTCCTCATTTTCAGGCTTCCCTTTCCTTTCTCCTCTCTCTGTCCTCACCTCTTCACATGGAGACTGTTCATATGAACACTCATTCATGCATTCTCACACAAGCATTTTGCATTTATATGTATTCTTATGGACACATACTTGCAGATGAACACTGACATGCCTTCCCTGCACAACAGTACGTGAATGTCCATGAGCATATTCCATGGGCACATGCGGATATCAGCACTCATGCATAAATATCCAGACACAGAGAACACACCCTTGCACACTCATACAGATGTGCATGTGCCTACTGTGCCCGCAGACACACGCTCATGCACACATACAGTGGTCCCTCCCCATGAAGCCAGTACTATAATCTCAGGGAGATCCAAGTTGGAGAGCATAGAAGATTAAAGAGCAGAGTCAGTTTGGAGTAGCCATTTTGCCTTTTAACATTCCCATTTTACCACGTAACATCCCATTTGTTTGGCTCAGATTACAGAGAAATATACCGAGAACATGTGCGCTGCCTAGAGGAGTGGCAGGAAGTGGGAGTCAACGGCAGATACAACCAGGTGCTCCTGGTGGCCAAGCCCAGCTCAGAGAGCCCAGAGTCACCTGCCTGTCCCATCACCCCGGAGCAGGAGCTGGACTCTGTCATGGTGGAGGCTCTATTTGACTCGGGGGAAAAGCCTTCCCTGGCCCCATCCGTAGTTGTGCTAGAGGGGTCTGCTGGCACTGGAAAGACAACTCTCGCCAGAAAAATGGTGTTGGACTGGGCCACCGGTACTCTGTACCTAGGTCAGTTTGATTATGTCTTTTACGTAAGCTGTAAAGAAATGGTCCTGCTGCTGGAGAGCAAACTGACGGAACTCCTTTTCTGGTGCTGCGGGGACAATCAAGCCCCTGTCACAGAGATTCTGAGGCAGCCAGAGCGGCTCCTGTTCATCCTGGATGGATTTGATGAGCTGCAGAGGCCCTTTGAAGAAAAGTTGAAGAAGAGGGGTTCGAGTCCCAAGGAGGGCCTCCTGCACCTTCTAATTAGGAGACATACACTCCCTACATGCTCCCTTCTCATCACTACCCGGCCCCTGGCTTTGAGGAATCTGGGACCCTTGCTGAAACAAGCACGCCATGTCCATATCCTAGGCTTCTCTGAGGAGGAGAGGGCGAGGTACTTCAGCTCCTATTTCACGGAAGAGAAGCAAGCTGACTGTGCCTTTGACATTGTACAAAAAAATGACATTCTCTACAAAGCGTGTCAGGTTCCAGGGATTTGCTGGGTGGTCTGCTCCTGGCTGAAGGTGCAGATGGAGAGAGGCAAAGCTGTCTTAGAGACACCCAGAAACAGCACTGACATCTTCATGGCCTATGTCTCCACCTTCCTGCTGCCCGATGACGATGGGGGCTGCTCTGAGTTTTCCCGGCACAGGGTCCTGAGGAGTCTGTGCTCCCTGGCTGCTGAAGGGATTCGGCAGCAGAGGTTCCTGTTTGAAGAAGCTGAGCTCAGGAAACATAATTTAGATGGCTACAGGCTTGCCGCTTTCCTGAGTAGCAATGACTACCAGTTGGGACTTGCCATCAAGAAGTTCTATAGCTTCCGCCACATCAGCTTCCAGGAGTTTTTTTATGCCATGTCCTTCCTGGTGAAAGAGGACCAAAGCCGGCTGGACAAAGAGTCCCGCAGAGAAGTGCAAAGGCTGCTGGAGGTAAAAAAGCAGGAAGGAAATGACGAGATGACCCTCACTATGCAGTTTTTATTGGACATATCGAAAAAAGACAGCTTCTCGAACTTGGAGCTCAAGTTCTGCTTCAGAATTTCTCCCTGCATAGTGCAGGATCTGAAGCATTTTAAAGAACAGATGGAATCTATAAAGCAGAAGAGGACCTGGGATTTGGAATTCTCCCTGTATGGAGCTAAAATAAAGAATCTGGTAACAGGTATTCAGATGAACAATGTATCATTCAAGATAGCACATTCAAATGAAAAGAAATCCCAGAGCCAGAATTCATTTTCTGTTAAAACCAGCTTGAGTCATGGACAGAAAGAGAAGCAAAAATGTCCTCTTGTGGGCAAAGATAATATAGCAGGAACACAAAAGGAGGCTTCTAGTGGAAAAGGCAGAGGGATTGAGGAACCAGATGAGGAAGTTAGGTGCAGTGGGATGGGAAGCAGAGAAATGGGGACAATTGTGCTGAAAGGTTGGAGGAATGAAGGGGTGAAGAGACAGGAAGGTGGGGAAAGATTAGACAGAGTTTAAAAGGATGGAGAGAGGAGAATCAGACTAATGGGTACTAGAAGGAGTGAAGGACAAAGGAACTAATAGAAAAGAGAATTAGATTAGAGAGGATCAGATGACATTAACATAGGACCTGGGTAAATGTGCGATGAGTTCTTAGGAACAGCCCCATGTACCACCAAGGTCTCAAGTGCCCTCCCCAGAGGCTGTTTATAACTTCCTACAGTATAGAGTACAGTTCCCATAGCTCCTCATTATCATTAACACGTTAATGACCAACCATTTGGTTCTGACATTTGACACTTTCCTATTCAATAAACTATTTCCTGCTTATTTCAGAGAGGGCTTCTGGAAACATTCCACAAATTGTTTTTACAGCCTAAAGCTACAGGGATACAGATATGTAAGAAAGGCAAGGATTATGCATTTTGAATTCATCATGGTATGTCCAGACCTGCGCAAAATCCTGGCATACAATAGTGTGTAGTAAAGGTTTATTGAATGTATAAATGTTTAGGGACCTCTTTGTCCTCAATCTGAAATGAAGATAACTTTATACGATTAAAGATTTTGATACATGGATGTTGGTAATTGGGAGAGGGAAAGGATAAATTTGAAGTTACATACCAAGACTCCACCAGATGAAAATAGTGCCTGACTGGATTTCATGGGCAACAAAAGTAGTTGTAACACAAGAACTTATATTGGTGTTATAAGCATATCGAAATTATGCAAGAAATAATGTAACCCTTTTATGGGCTAGAATAATAAATATAAATTACTTGTAGTCTTTATTGCTAGTTGAATATGCATAAAATATCATTGATGTGAGAATCACTGTGGTTTACCAGAAAGATTAGGAACGCTGGTTCTAATAAACCTGGTTCTAAACATTGGATCTAAATACTGGATCTGCCATTTTCTAGCTATATACCTTTGCCCAATTACTTATCTTTTCCAAGCATTAGTTTTAAAAAATTTATAAAATGAAAATTGTAATATTTATAATTTAGGGAAATTATAAGGTTTAGAACTACTACTGCTACTGCTACTAGAGTAGCAGAAACAATGGCAATAATAAAAGCTAACACATTTTAGAGCTCTTGTTGTGTGCCAGGTTTTGGGCAAGCATTTACCTACATAAACAGTTTAGTTTTGTCTCATTTAAAAAATGTACATAAATGTTCTATTGTGTCTTGGCCTCTTTCCCTCAAAATCTAGTTTTTATATGTTAAATATAATGTTGCTATAATCATTTCAAATGTCTTTTTCTGCACATATACACTCATTTGTGTTGATATACCTAGAACTGGAATTTCTTGGTCAAAGTGTATATATATATTTTCAGCTATAGAAGATAAAAGTAAACAATTTTTCAAAGTGGTTGTATTAATCTTCTCTAATAAATAGTAAGAGTTCCCATTATTCCAAATCCTTGCTGACAGTTAGTACTGTCAATCTTTTCACTTTAGTTATTCTTGTGGGTATGAAATGGCCTCTAATCATGGTTTTAATTTGCATTTTTCCTATGAGTAATGAGGTTGTCTATACATACCTTAACTGGCTATTTAGATAATACCTTTCAGTGAATTGACTATTTATGTTTTTTATTCATTTAAAAATGTTGTTGACAATATCTCTCATGAACATGTATTTAAAAATCCTCAACCAAATATGAGCAAATTGAATCCAACAGTGTATAAAAAGCATTATATATTATGATCAAATGGGATTTATTTCAGGTATGTAAGGCTAGATCAACATTTAAAAGTTAATGTAATTTATCACATCAACAGACTAAAGTAAAATCATATGATCATATCAATAGATGCAGAAAAACATTTCCAACATCTATTTACGATAAAAACCCTCAACAAATTAGGAATAGAGGGGAACTTTCTCAGTTTGATAAACAACATCTACAAAAGCCCTTTGGCTAAAATTATACTTAATTGTGAGAAAGTGGATGCTTTCTCCATAAGATCAGGAACAAGGCAAGGATGCCTTTTCTGACCACTCCTATTCAAATTTGTGCTGGACATCCTAGCAATGCAATAAAGGAAGAAAAGGATGCAGTCATAAAAAAGAATGAGATCATATCCTTTGCAGGGACATGAATAGAGCTGGAGGCCGTTATCCCTAGCAAATTAATGCAGGAACAGGCAACCACATACCACATGTTCTCACTTATAAGTGGGAGTTAAACAATGAGAACACATGGGCACATAGAGGGGAACAACACACACTGGGGCCTGTCAAAGGCTGAAGGGTGGGAGCATCAGAAAAAATAACTAATGGGTACTAGCTTCAATACCTGGCTGATGAAACAATCTGTATAACAAACTCCTTGACACAAGTTTACCTATGTAACAAACCTGCACATATGCCCCTGAACTTAAAGTTAAAATAAGAAGAAAAGTAAATAGATATAGGGATTGGGAGGGAAGAAATAAACTTTCTTTGTTCACAGATGACAAAATTGTCTATGTAGAAAATGTCAAACAATTGATTTTAAAAACCCTCTGGAACTAGTAAGTAATTATAGTAAGGTTGAAGGATGCGAGGCTAATATGCACAATTCTATTGCTTTCTTATATACCAGCAATGAACATAATGCCATTTACCTTAGCACCAAAAAAATACTTACATATAAATCTAATTAAATATGTACGAGATCTCTATGAGGAAAATGACGACACGACGACACTCTGAGGAAAGACATCAAAGAAGCTGTAAATGAATGGGAAGATTTTCCATGTTCATGAATAGGAAGACTCAATATTGTTAAAGATGTCAGTTTTCCCCAACTTGATCTATAGATTCAATGCAATCCCAATCAAGAGCCCAGCAAATAACTTTGTGGACATTGATAAACTGACTCTGCTTATGTGGAAAGGCAAAAGACTCAGAATTGCTAATACAATTTTGAAGAAGAAGGAAGTTGGAGGACTGCTGCTATCCAACTTCTTCCTACTATAAAGCTACAGTAAGACAGTGGTATTGCTAAAATAATAGAGAAATCACTGGAAGAGAATAGAGAACCAGAAATAAACTTACACAAATATAGTCAATTGATCTTAGACAAAGGAGCAAAAGCAATTTAATATGGAAAAAGTATACTCTTTTCAACAAAGGATACTGAAACAACCAGACACTCACATGCAAAACATGAATCTAGATATAAAATACAAAAGTACTAATATAGAATGCTAGAAGATAATATAGGAGAAAATTTAGGCTATCTTGAGTTTGGTGATGACTTTTTAGGTAACACCAAAAGCGTGATTCATGAAAAAAAGTTAACTAGTTGGCGTCATTAAAATAAAAAACGTTTGCTCTGTGAAAGACACTGTTAAAAGAATGAAAAGCCAAAGACTGGGAGAAAATATTTGCAAACACACATCTGATAAAAGACTTGTGTAAAAAAATAAACTAATAGCTCTTAAAACTCAATAATAAGAAAACAGTCTACTTAAAAAGTGAGTAAAAAGATCTGAACAGACAGCTTATTAAAGAAGATACACAGATGGCAAATAAACACTTGAAAAGACATTGAACTTCATATGTCATTGGGGAATTGCAAATTAAGACCACAATAAGATACCATGACACTACTGTTAGAATGGCTAACATCCCAAATCCTGGCAACACTAAATGCTCGTTAGGATGTGGAGTAATGGGAGCTTTATTCATTGCTAGTCAGGATGCAAAATGGTACAGCCACTTTGAAAGACAATTTGGCAGTTTCTTACAAAACTGTGCATAGTTTTACCATATGTAAGATCTAGCAATCATGCTCCTAGATATTTCCCAAGTAAGTTGGAAACTTATGTCTACATAAAAATCTGCACATGAATATTTATAACAGCTTTATTTATAATTGTCCAAATTTTGAAGCAACCAAGATGTCCTTCAATAGGTGATGGATAAGCAAATTGTGATACATCCACATAATGGAATATTACTCAGTGATAAAAAGAAATGAGCAATTAAGACATGAAAAGATATAGACTAGCCTTAAATGCAACTACTAAGTGAAAGAAGCCAGTCTGAAAAGACTACATGCTGTATAAATCCAAATATGTGATATTATAAAAAAGATAAAACTATGGAGACAGTAAAAAAATCAGTGGTTACCAGGGGTTCAAGGAGAGTCAAGGAGGGATAAGTAGGCGGAGGCATAGGCACTTTAGGATAGTAAAACTATACTGTTTGATATTATAATGATGGAGTCATGACATAAAGTTTTCAAAACCCATAGAGCTGTACAATGCAGAGTGAATCCTAATGTAAACTATGGTTTGTAGTTAACAATAGTGTATCAAAATTGGTTCATCCATTATCACAAATGTATCACACTAATGCAAGATGTTAATAAGGGAAAGTGTGAGGGGGTGGTGGTGGTGGAGAGGGTATATAGCAACTTTCTGTACTTTTTAAAAAACAACAGCTTTATTGAGGTATACTTAGTTGAATTAATACAATAAATTGTGCAAATTTAATGTATAAAATTTGATTAATTTGTACATATGCATACATCTGTGAAACCATTGACACAATCAACATAATAGACATCACAATCACCTCTGAAAGTTTTCCTGTGTCCTTTTTTTCTTTTCTTGTGATAAGAACACAACATGAAATTTAACCTCTTATAATTTTTTAACCAGATAATACAGTATTGTTGATTATATGTGGAATTCTGTATTTTCTGCTCAATTTTTCTTTAAACCTAAAATTGCTCTTAAAAAACTAAAGAAATCTAAATAAAGTATGAACTTAGTTAATAAAAATATGATTAACTTTATCAGTTATATGTGTTAGACATATCTCTTTTTACTTTTTTGGCTTGTTTTTTTTTCAGTCTTTTGATGCCTTTTGATATAAAGGAGTTCTTAATTTATTCATTTTTTTATGATCAATAATTTTATTTTCTGTTTAAGACATTTTTCTATCCAAAGATTATAAAAGAACATTCTACATCAGCTTCCAGAAACCTTATGATATTACTTAATATATTTAGTCTTGTAAACCACTAGAAATTAATTTTTGTGTATGGTATGAGATGGATAAAGTTTTATTGTTTCCCAATAATTATGATAGGTGATCTAATACTATTTATTCAAGAGATCAACCTTTCTCCACAGTTCTGCAGTATCATCTTCATCATAAATCAAGTGTATATAAGTCTGCTCTGATCTCTCTGTTCTTTTCCATTGATCTATTTGCATATTCTCATGGCAAGTACTATGCAGTTTTTATTATAGTAGCTTTGTAATATAGTTGTAAAAGCAGTTGTTGCCACCTGGTAGTGGAAGAACAACTACTTTTCTTCTGGATTTTTGTGGTTATTTTATGTCCTTTACATCTACACTTAAATTTTAGAAGCAATTTGTCAGTTTCTAAGAAAAACATTAGGATTTTAGAATTTTGATTTAAATTGCATGCTATCTATAGGTCAAATTTAGGAGGCTCGACAATTTTATAATATTGATTCTTCTAATCCATGCACGTTGATTACATATAGCTCTACTTTTTATATACATTTGATGTTTCACAGCAATATTTTATAGTTTATGTCTTTTTACGGTATTTAATACAATTCTAAGTGCTATTCATAACTTTTTATTTTCTAATTGTTTTTACAATTAGCTTTTTATCAATTTAATATAATTTTTTGTACATTGATCTTGTATACTGTGACTTTCCCAAATTTACTTATTTTTTAATAGTTTAAGAGCAGACTTTTTGGATCTTATATTGACATATTATGCTGTCTACAAATAATGACAGCTTAATTTCTTCTTTTCTAATCACTGTACCTTTAACTTATTTTTTGGTGCAAATTTTGTTTATCTGTAGATTCTAGACTTATAATCTCATCTCACTGCAATCTCTGCCTCCTGGGTTCAAACAATTCTCCTGCTTCAGCCTCCTGAGTAGCTGGGATTACAGGCACCTGCCACCACGTCCAGCTAACTTTTGTATTTTTTAGTAGAGACAGGGTTTCACCATGTTGGTCAGGCTGGTCTTGAACTCCTGAGCTCAGGTGATTCACTCGCCTCAGTCTCCCAAAGTGCTGGGATTACAAGCATGAGCCACCACGTCTGGCCTTCTTGAATTTTAAAAAATAATTTTGCTGGGTGTGGTGGCATTACATGCCTGTAATTTCAGCACTCTGGAGGCTGAAGTGGGAGGATTACCTGAGTTTAAGAGCTGGAGGACAGCCCGGGAAACCTAGCAAGAGCCTGTCTTTAAAACCTAAATGTATGTATACATATGTCATTTTTTACTTCTTCTTCAAAGAGATCAGTTATATACATTGGATTTTCTTGGTGTGCTTTCCAAGTCTATAACTTTTCTGTAGTCATTTAAACCTTTTATTTTCTGTTTTATTTTTCTTGATTTTATTTTCTATTTGTCGCTATGTTTTGGCAAACAGGAGTCATTACTAAAATGGTGTCCCTACTAAAACCATGAAAGAGGAGTGTGCAGGAAATGTAGGTGAGACATCTGTGTCAACCTGTGCGTTGTGACTAGTCTGTGAGCTTTGCATTTGTATCACCCCTGTATTTGTATACTTTAAGAATTGTGTAAATAATAACTTCATAATTACTTCTAAAAAAAGAAGTGTGTTCACCTCTTTAATGATTCTGATAGGGACACCATTGTAGTAATGATTTCATTTATTATTCTATATCTTTTCTGAACTCTGGTAGCTAGTATTTTATAACTTTCATTTTTTAAACTATATATTTCCTCAATGCTTATATTTATGCTTTGTACACTTGTTTTAGAGGAGCAATTTTTTCAAAAGCACTTAAAATTATTGACTTTTCTGTTTTGGCCACAATTTTTATTGGCTTCATAGCAACATTTTTATAGTCACTATTCTTAACATGCTATTTCCTCCCTGAAACTTTTTTTTTCTTGTAGTCTCTGCTTCAATATCATGCTGATTCTCTTTTGATGATTTCTCACATTTGAACAAGTTACGTTCTTTCTGTACCTTTCTTTGCAAAAAATTTTTTTGGAGGAAGGGCTAGGGGTCATTCAAGGCAGCAGGGATTCTCTTGGTCAACAGTAAAGTTCTTTAGAAGTTTGCTACTCAGTATGTGGTTTGTGGACCAGCCACACTGGCGTTATCTGGGGCTGGCTAAAAATGCAGAATCTCAAGGCCCACTCCAGACCGACTGAAATTGATTCTTCATTTTCAAAAGATCCTCTGGTGATTCATAGGCTCATTAAAGTGTGAGAAGAAAAAGGGGTTTTCTTTTTTGTCTTTAACAATTCTTAATCTTAGGTGAGTGCTATGACTTTGAGTCTCAGGAGTAAGGCCTTTTCAGTGATTTTACTTCTCTCCTAGCAATGGATTTCTTTTGCTTATTACTTGGTGTTTCCTAGACTGATTAGCGGTGGGAAAAGGGGCTTTTTTTGGTCATTCTTATGCATTATTAGTGTTATGCAGGTGCTATGACCCTGAGTCTCAGGAGTAGGGGTCACCTTGACCCTGCCCTAAGAATAGGAGACATCTAATGGTATTGGTACGTGATCCTGGGCCCAGAACTTTTTCCTGCCCCTATTCCAGGGGATAGAAGATAGTTTTTCTTTTACCTTTCCTCGGACTGCAATGTATCTTTACTTGTGCCTTGGGGTGACAGTTATATATATTAATATATAATACAAATTATATATAATAAAGTGCATATATTTTAATAATGTAAACTATTTAAATTATGGTATAAACACAAAATTTGCAATCTTAATCACTTAAGTGTACAGTTCGGTAGTGTTAAGTATATTTGTATTATAATTATTTTTAATTTAAAATTATTGTAGACTCACAGAAAAGTTTCAAAAATACCACAGAGAGATCCTGGTACAATATCACATGCCTGTAGTCCTAGCTACCAGGAGGCTGAGGTGAGAGGATCTCTGGAGCCCAGGTATTTGAGTCCAACCTGGGCAACATAGTGAGATCCCATCTTTAAAAAACAAAAACAAAAAACTATAAAGAAGTTCTTGTTCCTGTATATGCTTCACCGAGATTCTACTTATGTTAACATCATACATAAACATAGTACAGTTATTAAAACAAGCAGTTGGCACTTGTTTAATTCTATTAGCTTAACTACAGACATTATCTGGATTTCAACAGTTTTACATGAATGTTCCTTTTATGTTCCAGAATCTAATTCAGGCTCCCACTGTGCATTTAACTGTCATGTCTTCTTAGTCTCCAATCTGTGACAGACATTCCCTTTATCTTTCCTTGTCTTCCTACCTGACCTTGACTCCTTTGAAAAGTATTGGTCAGGTAAACTGCAAAATGCTCCTCAATTTTGACTTGTCTGATGTTTTGAAGTTATGCATTTTTGAGAAAAATGCTACGAGGTGACGTGTCCTCCTTAGTGCATCATATTAGGAGGTACATGATGTCGATATGTGCTATTATTGGAAACGTTAACTTTGGTCTCTTTGTTAAAGTGGGGTCTGCCAGGCTCCTCCACTGTGAAGTTACCATTTTCCTTTTGTAATTAATACATATTCTGGGGGAGATACTCTGAGACTATGCAAATGCCCTGGTTTTCCTTAAAATTTCTCCCATTAACTTTGGCATCTATTGGTGGGTCTTGTTTACAGCAATTATTATTTATCTAGAATGGTGATTTTTCTATTTTCCTCATTCCTTCTACATTTAGAAGAAATTAATTATAATTTTCTTTGTAAGGAATTCCACCCACATAAATTTTTTTCAAGTGTGATATCCACTGGCAAAGTATAGAAATCATGAGTGAGCAGTGCGATGACTTTCACAAAGTATGTATTGCTGGTGTCACCATCACTGAGATCAAGAAACAGAACACGTTGGAATTCCGGAACCCTTCTCATGCCCTCTACCAGTCACTACCTTTTCTCCTCCCAAAGGTCACCACTATCTGGATTCTAATCTCATAAATGACTTTTGTCTGCTTTTAAACTTTGTATAACTGGGAATATATAATATATATTCTTTTGAGATTGCTTACTCTACTCTCCGTTATGTTTTTGAGATTTACTGCTATTATTGCAGTGGTTCATTAATTTTCTTTGTAGTGTAATGTTCTGTCATTTCACTAAACCACAATTTGTCCATTTTACTGTTGGTGAACATTTGAAT
The DNA here is from genome assembly GCA_963573385.1 of Cacajao melanocephalus. Taxonomy (NCBI): domain Eukaryota; kingdom Metazoa; phylum Chordata; class Mammalia; order Primates; family Pitheciidae; genus Cacajao; species Cacajao melanocephalus. Next base: position 11,705 of record CAUYLG010077813.1, read on the forward strand.
TATTTCCAGTTTTTGGCTCTTAACTATAATGCTATGAACTTTCGTGTGTGTCTGTTGGTATACATATGTATGAATTTCTGTTGGATATAAGCAGGAATGAAACTGCCAAATTGTACGGCATGTGACATTCATCTTTAGATGACACTGCCAAATATATGTCCAAAGTGAATGTAATAATTTGCACTGCCATCAGAAATGTATGAGACAAGTGGCCGACCAACATGAAAAAAATGCTCAATATCACTAATCATCAGAGAAATGCAAATCAAAACCACAATGAGATATCATCTCATACCAGTCAGAATAGCTATTACTAAAAAGTTGAAACACAACAGATGCTGGCAAGGCTGTGGTGAAAAGGGATCGCTTATATACGTTGGTGGGAATGTAAATTGGTTCAGCCCCAGTGGAAAGCAGTTTATAGATTTCTCAAAGAAATAAATGAACTACCATTCCACCCAACAATCTCATTTCTGGGTATGTATCCAAAGAAAAATGAATTGTTCTACTGAAAAGACACCTGCACTCATGTGTTTATTGAAGCATTATTCCAATAGCAAAGACAATGGAAACAACTTAGGTACCCATCAATGGTGCATTGATAAAGAAAATGTGGTACATATACACCATGGAATACTACACAACCATAAAAAGAATAAAATCATGTCTTTGGCAGTAGCATGAATGCAGCTAGAGGCCATTATCCTAAGAAAATTAATACAGAAACAGAAAACCAAATATTGCATGTTCTCACTTGTAAGTGGGAGCTAAACCCTGGGTGCATGCAGACACAAAGATGGGAACAATAGACACTGGGATTCCAAAAAGAGGAAAGGAGAGAGGGGGGAAAGGGCTGAAAAACTTCCTATTGGGTACTATGCTCACTGTTGGTGACAGGATCAATAGAAGCCAAAACTTCAGCATCATACAATATACACTTATAACAAACTTGCACACATTTCCCCTGAATCTAAAATTAAAATCAAAAAAGAAATGTATGAGAGTTCCTGTTGTTCCACATCTTTGCTAAAAGATGGCAAGATAAGTATCTAGGGGACACACTCTGCTTCTGCTGCCCCAACTGGCATCTGCTGTCACTTTAGTATATATTTGGGGTGGGGAAGAAGAAGAATTTGAATAAGGTATAAGGTTGGATTTTTAAAGAGATTTAATTCTTAATAGTAAAATGAAACTAGTCTAACAACTAACTAGCTGAAAACATACATAAGTCTGCCCAAGATGTCATCAAGAGAGATACTACGTAACGGGAAAAGGGTTTTTTTCACGATCTAATTGGTAATAGTTATTGGAAGAAACAAAAACACCTCATGTTCCAATGAGTTAGAATTTCTTGGTAAAAATTGCATGTAGTTGTTGAGTCTTCTAAGATCTAATCTTTAAGTCTTGTATTTTTTTCTCATAATTTCTCTTTGTCTTTCTGTGTTGCATTTTGGGGACACAAACTTAATCTTTGCTTTTGTGGCTATAATGAAATTAATGGTCCCTATTGTGAAGTCTCACCAATGCTAGAGCTTATATACGTGCAATCTGCATCATTCTAAGTCTTAGGGCTTTTTTTCTTGCTGAAATTCTTGTCATATATTTGTCTTCTATGGGTACAACCAATGTCACTTATTACAAGTGAATTCTGGTTACTCTTTTTTTTGTTTTTTTAATTATTATTATTATTATTTTTTATCTTACCTTAAATCTGGCTATTCTTTAGAAAAGAAGAAACTTAAATCTCTGGCCTATTTTCTGCTCATATCTCTGCTGAATCTGTTGAGCCACAGCTTGAGATCTAAAGGGTACTTAAGAAACTGGAGAAGAAAGTGGTTTTACACACACTGTGGTGTTATTTGGTTGTAGGCCATTGCACACAATTTGAATTTGTACAGATAGGAAGGACTGTGTATTTTGGCAATGCCGTATGTCATAGACATTTCTCCAGGTTAGTTCATTTGGTCTAATTCATCATTTCAAGTCACTGCTTAATATTGGGTGTTGCACTATTTATACAATACCACAGTATTTGTTGGATATCAGTTTCAATTTTTTGCCACAACAAACTATGCTGCAATAAACAGCTGTATATATATCTATATATATCTATCTATATATATAGATATATATCCCAAGGGGGAGGGCTGGATCAAGGGGTAAATGTATTGTTAATTTTAACAGATAGAATATTGCTACATTACTTTCTGAAAAGTTTCTACTTTAAACAAGCCTGAAGATATACTCAATGCCACCATCTTGGGAAAGCACCCAGACACCACTAAATAGAGACACAGGATTTTCATTTCTGTAGCTAAAAACTTATCTGTGAATGACTTGGGAAAGTTGGTTCAAGCTTGGGAGGATCAAAGTGGGAACCATCAGATTTGAAATTCCAAATGGGAATACACTTAGGCATTTAAGGGAATAATTCAATTTGCTTCTTATAACCTGAGAATATGTTAAAAAAGAAAATTTTATGGGACATCTTTTTGTTGTCCTTACACTGGATGCTCACTGGAGATCCATTTCACATGAAGCTAAGTCACATAGATTCATATTAGTTCAAATCAGTTAATTATGCTTTTTGTTGTTCATTTATGTCTTCATTCAATTAATAAATCTACTAACTGCCTAATTAGCCTTCTACCAACACATGATAGGCACAGGGGCTTCAAAACTGAATAACTCCTGCCCTCGAGGGACTCACAGTCTGTTGTAATCACAGGGTCTGAATGGCCACTGAATCCAAACTTTTACATGTATCTACTTTTACATGTACCTAAGATCAGGCCAATAAAAATAAGATTGAGCTGTCAACATATGTTTGACTATGGGATGATTTAGCACGTCTATTGATCTGGTCTTGCAGCCAGTCCAGATGGAATGAATTTATGACTTTGCCAGATTGCATGGGCAGGTGGATAGTGTTCTTAACCAGATTGGTTCTAATCACACCTTTTCTCATTAGACCCACTTTTTGTTGAAACAGCTTGAAGTCAATCTTCCTTCATTTTGAAGATGACATTATCATTTCCATAGGAGTAGGGATAATTATGAGACATTTATTTCAATCCAAATCTATTCATTTTAACACCTAGCTCAGTAAAAAAAAAAAAAGTAGTAATTTTGAAATAAAACTCTGACATTTCTATCTGTGGAAAATATTAAAAAACCCATTATACTTGGGAAACAAATCTTGATGAACCTACCAGGCTTGCATGCGCACCTCTCCCAGTCATCTCCACCACTCTCTCCTTCACTCTTTGCTCTTCGGTGTTTGTAATCCATTGATCCCTTTCTTCTTCATGTAATTTTATCTCCCTTGTTCTCTTTCTTTTGTTGTCACTTTAATGAACAGAAAACTGAAACAGAACAGCATTCTAGAAGTGGGTATGAGCCGGCTGGGCGCGGTGGCTCACGCCTGTAATCCCAGCACTTTGGGAAGCCGAGGCGGGCAGATCACGAGGTCAAGAGATTGAGACCATCTAGGCCAACATGGTGAAACCCTGTCTCTACTAAAAAATATGAAAAATTAGCTGGGCATTGTGGCAAGCGCCTGTAGTTCCAGCTACTAGGGAGGCTGAGGCGGGAGAATTGCTTGAACCCGGGAGGCGGAGGTTGCAGTGAGCCAAGATCACGCCACTGCACTCCAGCCTGGTGCCTGTTGACAGAGTGAGGCTCTGTCTCAAAAAAAAAAAAGAAGTGGTGTGAGCCTAAAGAGTCTTAAGCTAATTCCTCTGCTTTTGTAGACAAGGGAACTGAGGCACAGGAACTTCAGCTATACTTCAAGGTGCTATCTTTGGTGAGAGAGGTGTTTCTGGGGTTTCAGTGGTTATGTTTAAAGCAAAGGTGCAGAGTCCCACACCCTCCCTCTGCAGGCTCTTCAGTGCCTGCTGGTGTTGCCAGGACCCAAGCATTCCTATTTTCTAACTGCTGTAGATTAGGTTCTGCATGAATCAAACCTTGCGACAGAGATTAGTGTGCAATGGGATCAACATCTGTGGAAGGGAAGAAAAGAAGGGTAAGATTTAGCAAAGAAAGAAGTTGAGTTGTGAGGCAGACTTCCTGAAGGCTTCAATGGACTGAAGGTAGGGATGGCCCTTCAGAGATGTCCTGACCTTCAGAGTGGGGGTCAAGCCCCTTATCCTCTGCCATTGATCAGTTAGTAGATACAGCTGCCCCAGGTGAAACAGTCCCTTTAGGTGCTAACGGCTCAAGGCTTTCTGCCAACAGCACTCCCCAAATCTTTATTCCTGAACATTCTTCATTCTTGGAGGTAGATCTAGGCAGCTTATCACATAGGTCACCATACTGAGGCTTTCTCAGAATCTCTATGTTTCTATGTTAGAGAGATGACCTCTCCTTTACAAATTGGTTTTCCTGCTCTTTGATGGCAGCCCACTCTCTTAAGACTCTGCCATTAAGCCTCCTTAAAATGAGGACACAGATTGTGCTCAGAATCTCAGTCTTAGTGCCCTGGCCCTGTTCCCGTTCCCATCTTCCCACATCTTCTGGCTCCTCACTATTGTCAAGTTTCAAAACTTTAGCCTTCTGTTTTCTTCTTTCAGGGCTACTTTGTCCCCTGAAGTCTCCTCTGTCATTCAAATAAGTTGTTCATGAATGTACCAGCTCTGGCAGCTGTCAGTCATGCCCAGACTGGTCTGAATACAAAGGTGAACCAAGCTTAGAACCCTCAAAATGTACCCCTTTACTCTGCCTGTCACCACGGATAAGTTCTTTGCACTTCTGTTTAAGGCAGAAGAGCTCCAGATCTTATCCCTTTATACCAACTCAAGCTATTTCTTCCTTTCTTTTTGTTATTTTCCAGCTTTATTGTGGTATGATTCATGAATAAAAATTGTGAGAGTAGTATATCCTCCTGCCTACTGGACTTTTCTACTTGATTGACTTCAAACTCACATGTTTCAGATTGAACTCATCATCCAATCCTCTCTTTTGTCTTTTAAGTTTTGCTCAGTTGCTTATGCTAAAACTTAGGTATTGGCTGTGACTCTTGCCTTGTTCTCATCTCTCACATTTCCATCAATCACCAATCCAGTTGCCTATACCACTTAATTTTTCCGAAGGTTACCCACTGTTCACCTGGTTAACTTTAACAGCCTCCTCAAATCCAGTTTCCCTACTGCTTCCACAGTCAAGTTTCTAAAAGACAAATCTGAGGAAGGAATGAAATAAACTCTGCCCTAAGCATGAAGTTTTGCAAGACCAGGCTGATGCTTAGAGATTACTGAGGATTGGTTCTCTGAGGAGAGGCCCCTGAGGGTCCTTATGGTTTTAGGGCTGCTACCTTAGGGACCCTCAATTGTGATGTTTCTGGAGGATTTTATAACAGAAATTTACATTCTTCTTGGCAGTGATAGATATATTTATATTTCTATGCAAAAGGAAAGAGGAACTCTTTCAGAGAATATAAAGTAAAAGCTTCTCTCTTTATCCTGGGGAATAGGAAATATTTAAAGGACATATATAACTATTGGGACTTTCATGTCTACAGTGTGAACTGTTCATGTTTTATACCACTCCTGTGCTTATCCTTACCATCCTGCTCCCCAAAGTATAAATAATATTACAGTGTCCAAAGGGAATCCCGAGAGGCAAGAGCATTGGGTATGCCTCTTCTTGGTAGACTACTTCTTCCTCAATTGCTGATTTTTAAAAAATTGTATATACTTGGATTTTGATGACAGTAAGATAGCCTATTAGAAGTCTGTAGTGTTTGTCCTCCCCATCCCCCACAAAGACAGCCCAAGCAACAAGTAAACCACTCTAAACCACTATATTTTGACAAAAATAACTAAAGAAGAGCACCAAAGTTCATTAAAGAAGCCACAGAAACCCTGGGTGGGCACAGAAACTTAGGACAGCCACATAGAGAACGGAAGGAAACACCTGACCCCCATCACCCATTCACCAGCAGGGATCATCTTGAAACCAGTAAGGACTTCTCCTTGCAGGGAAAAGGTAAGTGAGGTCACCTCAGCAGCCCCCATCAACACCTTGGACACCTACAGTCCTCACTGCTGTGGACTCCTGCAGTCCTTACAGGCACTAAGCCCAGATAAGAGAGCTGCCTGGAGTCCATAACTGTACCTGTGCTCCCCTCTGTCCCCAGTGGAGTTAACACTGTGCCCTGTGTCCCAGCCCTGCCTCAGCCCCTGACTGTGGCTCATGCAGCTACTGCATTACAATGCTGTCTTGAACCTGGGAATACTGCTGGAGTGTGTTTTGCTTTGGGGGTGAGCGACCACAGGACCCATTCATCCCTGAGGCTCCAAACTACCCCTACCCAGTGGCCCAACATCCCTAATCAGCAAGCAACTGTACATACACTTCCCATCTGCTGCTGCACCTCACCCCTTCAGGCTGGAGCTGAAGCTGCATACTCCCTCCCATGGAAAGAGTGCTTTGGCAGACCTGCTGCATCTACCCTTCCAAGTCACTACTGCACCTTGCCCCTAGAAACCTGAGCTAAAGCTGCTCACTCACTCCCGAGGAAATGCTGCCTCCATAGAGCTGCTCCAAAATCCTCTCCAGTTGCTGTCATGCTCTGACCTGCAGGACTTGAGCTGAAGCTATGTACTACCTTCCAGAGAAACAGTACTTTGTGGGAGTCATTGCATATACCCTTCCCAGTTGCCGCTGTGCTCTGCCCCTCTGTGGGTGAGCTGAATCCGTATCTTGCTTCCTGGAAAAACAGTACCTTAGTTGCTCAGAGCAGTTGTGTGTCCCTGGAGCATAAGTTGAAGCATTCCCTGCATCCCAGGGAAATGGTGCCTAGGCCACCCAGAGTGGTCATGTCCCCAGTCCTTAGTTGAAGTGACACATTGCCCCTGGGGAATTGGTGCCTAGGTTGAGCAGCCATACACATCAGGGCTTAGCTATATTAGTACCCTGCAACCCAGGGAAACAGGGCAGTGCCTGGGCTCAGACACTATGCTCTAGAGGCCAAACAACTCAAGTACCCTGCATCCCTGGAGCTGGACTGGCCCCCTAGGGCATGAGGTACTGAAACACCCCGCACTTCCAGGAAGTAGAGTCATCACTGTGCTGCTCCTTGTCCCCCAGGGCCCAAACACAGCTGTGCTCCACCATTCTGGACTCTGTGCTGTCACTGCACCTGCCTCACAGAGTCTGGGATACTCCCACCTTCCCAAGGTCTAGAGTCACCACAACATGATTTCTTATCCCCTAGGACCTTAGCTGCCACTGAACCTTATTGATTCTGGTTCACAAATTGCAGCTGTACCTTGCTCCCTGGGCTCAAACCTCTGAAGCACCCCTTATTCCCCAGAGCTGAGCCAGTGTTATGTCCTAATCTCCAGGGTCAGAGTCATAGATACAACCTGGCACTCTAGGCCTGAGCTGCTAGGGCATGCCTCAGAGTCACAGATACTGTTGGTAATCTATACCCAACCCCATCACAGAGGGTGAACCTGCACACCAAGACTCAAGTGGGTCACATAATAGGTTCTTGAAACCCTTAACTTTGTACTCCAGTTCCACAGATGCTCTGAGCACGTGCACCTGGAACCTAGCACTGTTGCAGCTGCTTGTAGACCATGTCAGACCTGACACCAGGAGGAGACACCTCAGTGACATCTCCCCATTATGGGAAAAATGAGAAAAGGAGGACCTCCAAAGCTCTTGACACTGACCACCTTAACAACCCATGCCACCATTGCCACTGCCACAAGCTTCTACAGGCCACATCACTGAGGCACCCACAGTTATTGCTGATGTTGACTGTAGTTGAAGACATTGCACAGAGACTAACTACACCACTACATCTACTCAGAACTAGAGTCACCACACCTTCCTTAATAGCCACACAAAGATACAACTGCAGTGAAAATCCTTTTCTATGAAAGCTTCTCTATAAAGTCTGGAAGATGCAATTTTTCCACCAGCTGCAGAGACATCAATGCAAGAAAACAAAATACATGAAAAAATAAGGAAATATGACACCACCAAAGGAACACGATAACTCTTCAATAACAGATCCCACAGGAAAAAAAAATATCTATAATTTGCCAGAAAAGGAATTCAAAATAATGATCTTAAGGAAACTCAGTGAAATACAAGAGAGTACATATAGAAGATTCAACAAAATCAGGAAAACAAATCATGATATGAATGAGAAATTTAACAAAGTGACAGATATCATAAAAAAGAACCAAACAGAAATCCTGCAGCTGAAGAATTCAATGAATAAAATAAAAAATACAACAGAGAGCTTCAACAGTCAGACTAGATCAAGCAGAAGAAAGAATATCTGAACTTGAAGATAGGTTGTTTGAAATTAGGTGAGTGAAAATAAAAAGAAAAAAATAAAAAAGAATGAAAAAGACCTATAGGACTTATGGGACACCATTAAGCAAACACATATTTGTATTATGAGAGTTCTGGAAGGAGAAGAGATGGGAAAAATCATAGAAAACCTATTTAACAAAATAATAGTTAAAAACTTTCAAAGTCTTGGGAGAGATATGAAGTGCCAGATTCAGTAAGCTCAAAGTCCCCAGATATATTCAACCCCAAAAGATCATTCCTGAGGCACATTATAGTCAAATTGTTAAAAGTCAAAGATAAAAAGATAATTCTAAAAACATCAAAAGCATCAAGTCACATATAAGGGAATCCTCATTAGACTTACAGCAGGTTTCTCTGCAGAAACTCTACAAGCAAGGAGGTGGTGGGGCCATATTTTCAAAGTGCTGAAAGAAAATAATTGGTGCCCAAGAATACTACACCAAGAAAAGCTATCCTTCAGAACTGAAGGAGAAATAAAGTTTTTCCAGACAAGTCAAAACTGAGGGAATTCACTACCGTTAGACTGATCTTTCAAGAAATGCTCAAGGGAGTCCTACATGCAATGATAGTCCAACAATACCACCATCATAACACCCTCCTCCCCCACTGACCCCTACACACAAATTGTTGCTGATCCCATTGCCTGCTGATGGCGCTTACTCTGTTGCTTTGTTCTTAGGTAACAGACTCATAGGAAAGAAGATAATCTCTGTATATTACACTTCCTGTTTCCCACTTCAATGGTTTTTTTTTTTCTTTAGCATGACTAAGGGGACTGAGACATCTGTATAGGCTCATAACAATGCTTTTATAGTCAGGTTCTCAGCGTGTTCAATGAAGGGATTGTCAATTCTGAGAAGACTTCTTCATTAGTAGAGTGTGTGACTATTTACTCCTTGACTTATTTTAAGAGGGTAGGTATATCCCTTTTCCCCTCACTCTTGGACTTAGGAACAAGTTGCAAACGTATGCAAAGCCCTTGAAGTGATTTATTTATGGACTTCCCTGTCCCTGTTTCTATTTATTCATCTCTTTCACCAGCATTTGAAATTCTGTCTTCTTTACCTAACACATTCATATCCAGGACTATATGTTACTATTTATCTTCTGCAATATATATGATTTTGCTCCATCCATTACATCCTAATTCTACTTCTGTCCACTTCATCTTGCAATAATAAATAATGCAACTTTATTGTTTTTCAGCTTTCATCTCACCTCCCTGTATTCATACAATAATTTAAAGTATACCATGCTTTATGTATAGAGCATTTGTGTGTTGAATCACCATCATTTGTTGACCTCTTTCTCCTACAAACTGTACCTAAATTTCCCTTTGGGGAATTTTCTTTAAGTAAACATTTTCAGGTATGCATAGTTGAAAGTGATGCTGTACCTGGTTACAGGATAGAATGCCATGAATATTACATATTAGGTGGCATTTCTCATCAGATTCAAAATCACAGTGTCTGGTTTATACGGAGATAGTCATGTAATACCACCATAGTAAATCATGTAGGAGAGGTTCTTGGATTAGTTTTTGCAAATGAAAATGCTTTCTCCTCAGGATAACTGGTACATTGCCCGCTGGATACAGACAGGATCTATCCCTAAGTGTTAGCAGCCTTATTGCCACTAAAGGGAAAATATTCATTGAGAATAGAACGTACTCTAGAAAAGCAGAGATGAGAAACAGAGAAAAAAAGAAATCCAGGTCCTTGTCACATTGTCTGAGTTCTGGATAAAGCCTAGCCTGCAGATTCATTCATCCCTATACTTTGCTGGAACTGAGCTAATAGTCTCATTGATTGCTCAAATCAATGTGAACTTAACTCTGATTGTTACACATACCTTGTGAAGTTAATAACATCATCTTGATTTTATAAAAAAAAAATAGAGCCAGAGAAGAGACATGATGCTCAAAATCATATTAGTTCAGATGTTTTGACTTCAAGTTAAAATGTTTCAACTATAAAATTATCTAAAAGACTTTCCCCTCAAATTTACTATTTCCATATTACTATTAGAAAATATAAAAGTTTTGGTATCTCCAGGCCTTCCACAAAGAAACTTCAATTTAATTGCCAAACACATTTCCTTACCATTGCTCAAGCTGTCTATCTTGTCCAATCAGATTCTCTGTCCAGATCACTCTGCCTTTAGTCATGCTCACATTCTTTTCTCTCTTCTCCATTTGTGCCTATTCACTAACATTCATTCAGTCTCTGCTTTCATTTCTTAATGAGGAAGGTCTTGGTGGAATTGGGTCTCTTGCGTGAAGAGGTATTAATTCCCTATGGAAACCTGGAAGAGTGGTATTCTAGGTTTGTGCAGCGAAGCTTTTTTATCCCCATACAGTAAAGCCTGTATGAATTATGTGTAAGTTCTCCTGAGAAGATTTCTCTCAGGGCATAAAATTTAATGCGGTGTAATATAAAATCAATGCATTGAATCAGGAAGTCATATTTATGGGAGTGTTTTTTAATTGAAGAGGTAAAACATAAATGGGATGAAAATCAGGGACAGTCAAGGAACTGAAGATTCTGCTTCAGTACTTGGTGGTGGGTTGCCAACTGTAGTTATTCTCACTGATGATTGGAGGTACTTACCAAGTGACAACTCAATGCTCAGGTAAGAAAGTCAATTGCTGTGCCTTTCATAGTCATATAGAATTTTGGACAGTAATGAGATCTAGAAATGGTTTGCTTGCACAAATCATCAATTTTTAGAGGTATGTAGTTGAGGGAGCGGGGTGAAGGTGGTCAGAAATAAGTTCAATTGGGTAGAAGGATGAAACCCTGATGAGTGAGTTATTTGCCTGAGACCGTATAGATAGTTAATGCCAGAGCCAGTAGAACATGTCAGTGAATTAGCTGAATCAGCATTATGTTATTTCAAGTTAAAGGGAAAAAAAGATGCAGCATTTAAGTTCAGCTTAAAAAAAATTACTAATGAAGGCAGTAATTTAGATTTCTTCCATAACTTTTCTTTATCAGCTCCTTAATAGTTGTCTGTTTTTAGTAGGATACTCTAAATTTTCTCATTTTACAAACTTATTTGGTTTTATAGGCTGAATATGTAGTTTTGTCTATTAGAAATGATACTTAAATTTTTTTTCCTGCCAAGTCTGTTTTATTAATTTTAGGAGATGTTTTGCATCCCAAATATTTTGTTATAGTTAATACATATATTTTCATTTTAATATCACTATGGTCAGACTCAGTGAATCAATTGCCTTTTCCTCTCTGCTAATGTCCTAATGATATGAAATCAAGACATGTCTTCAGCTTGCTGTGTGTGTCCTTCTGTCCTTCTGGCTTCCTCTTGTCCCACAGTAAAATTCTGCTGGTTTTCGAAGCTTCACACGAAGGCCAGTTTACAGCTCCATTCTAGTACTAAGCTGCCATTGAATGCCTTCCATTTGAGCAAGGCAGCTTTCCTCCTTATGCTTTTTCTCCTCTGCCTAATGGACCTTCCACCCATGCCATGCCATTTAGTGATTAGGTTTCTCACCCTCACTGTCCATTCAGAAGTAATCTTTCCCTCATTTATATTCCTAAAGCAGTTGTTATCACTCTAGTTCCCCTTAAATGCCAGCCTGAGAAGTGAGCATTGTATTCTACTGACAAGGGGAGACCCTGAAGATTCTGAGAGGGAGGATGACATTATTTTGTCATAGATTTGAGGTACAGATTGGAGGAAGAGGTATAAAACATGGAATAGCCAGTTAGGTTTCCATTTAATGGTAGAGAAGGTGAAGGGAGCGGAAAACAGGCAGTGAGGTGGAGCAATGTCAGTGGGGTTGGACTCATGAGGCCAGGGGTACTCCAGATTTTAAAGACTTGTGGGCCCTGACAGTGAAGGGAATATTGGGGAACAGGGATTATTGATCTGGTTGAGAGCAGGGAGAATGAAGTTGCTTTGCCCTGAAAGGGGCTCTGGAGAGGGAGTTGGATTGGGAAGAAAATGGTCATTTGTGCACGGGACTGGCAGGCCCAAAGTGACTCAGGTGGGTGTGCTGCCTATGTGCCCATCCACCACTATTCCATGCTCCCTTCAGCCCAGCTCCTGTCTGATTGAAGTTGAGGCCTTGAAGCCTGCATTTTTCTATCAACCAATTAGAGAAACATCCATGTCAGAGCCAGAAAGGATTATTCTGCTGCTTCCAACCCATACAGATGGGGAACCCAAGTGCAAGGAGAGGCAGAGAACCATCTTGCAGACACTGGCAGAGTTAGGACTGCAACCAAGCTCCAGACGAACTCCCAATCCAGGTGTAACCACAACGCAGGTTCAGTTGCTCGCTGCTTGCAGAATCCAATTAAGGGAAGAGGCACAGGCTCCTGCCTTTAAGGACACTGCTTCACTTTTTGGGCAGAAAGCAGGGGGTTTTAAAAGGGAACCTGGCATTAAGAGAGGAGAGAGAGAGCAACCTACATAACAAAGATGTTGCCAGATAACATTGACTGTTATTTTGTACTTTAAAAACAAGATTTCTGAACCAAAAATACTTCACTTCTTTATTTATGTCTTAAAGATTCACTATTACAGGTCATTGGCCAGTCTTCAAAACTGCCAACCTGAAGTTCTGTCAAAATGAGCTTGTCATTACATCTGTTGTCACGAATTCCGGACTCGAATTCATACTACAGGATTGTAAGTGACTTCATACTCGATATACCAGGTCCATAAAAACAACAGAACTTTCAACTACTGAAATGAAAAGAGAAAATCAAAGCTCTGTGGTTGAATTCATCCTCCTGGGCTTTGCTAACTTTCCTGAACTCCAGGAGCGGCTCTTTGGAATTTTCCTGGTTATTTATGTGGTGACCCTGACCGGAAACGCCATCATTATAGTCGTCATCTCTTTAAACCAGAGTCTCCACGTTCCCATGTACCTGTTCCTGCTGAACTTATCTGTGGTGGAGGTGAGTTTCAGTGCAGTCATTATGCCTGAAATGCTGATTGTCCTCTCCACTGAGAAAGCTATGATTTCTTTAGTGGGCTGTTTTGCACAGATGTATTTCATCCTTCTTTTTGGCGGGACTGAATGTTTTTTCCTGGGAGCAATGGCTTATGACCGATTTGCTGCAATTTGCCATCCTCTGAACTACCCAGTGATAATGAACAGAGGGGTTTTAATGAAATTAGTAATGTTCTCGTGGATCTCAGGGATCATGGTGGCTACTGTGCAGACCACTTGGGTATTTAGTTTTCCGTTTTGTGGCCCCAGTGAAATTAATCATCTCTTCTGTGAGACTCCCCCGGTACTAGAACTTGTATGTGCAGACACTTTCTTATTTGAAATCTATGCCTTTACAGGCACTGTTTTGATTGTTATGGTTCCTTTCTTGTTGATCCTCTTGTCTTACATTCGAGTCCTGTTTGCCATCCTGAAGATGCCCTCAACTACTGGGAGACAAAAGGCCTTTTCCACCTGTGCCTCTCATCTCACATCTGTGACCCTGTTCTATGGCACAGCCAGTATGACTTATTTACAACCCAAATCTGGCTACTCACCGGAAACCAAGAAACTGATGTCACTGGCTTACACGTTGCTTACTCCTCTGCTCAATCCGCTCATCTACAGCTTAAGAAACAGTGAGATGAAAAAGGCTTTGATAAAACTATGGCGAAGAAAAGTGGTTTTACACACAGTCTGATTGTGTTGGGAAGCTGTGTAAGATTTGGCCACTGCCTGAGTAAACTCTACTTAAATTTAATGAAGGGTGAAAACAGATTGCATTATTTTGTAAATATGTTAAATTTGTTGAGTTTTTAATATTTGAAAATGTATCTCTTTCAACGAAGAACTGCTGTCACTTGTTTTTAGTAGATACGTATGTTCTCATAACATATGATACAACAGTTTATTCATCCATTTCTCTATTATGAACATCCAGGTAGCTACTGGATTGTTGTCATTAAGACAACGCTTCAATAAATGCCTTGTTCCATATGTTCATATGTACCAATGTCTTTGTATCTGTGTGATAGATTTGCTATAGTGTGGCTGATAGAATGAGGAGTATCTGTGTTTATAAATTTTATTAGCTGCTGCAGAACTACTTTTCAAAATGATTATAGTTCTTTAGACCGATCTGAAGGCTCACTGTGCTTTGGTAACAGGGTAGAGCTTCAAGAGGCAAACAAATAGAGTGATGAGGTTTTTATTGTTGGATTGCAAATTTGTTCCACAGATGAGTAAAAAAAAAGTGCTTCTATTTTTGGCGGCCCAAAATGGTTCCACTTCATGAAATCACACAAATTATAATCCCAAACTGGATTTCTCTTGGTAGCTTTCCAAATATTTACCCAATGTTGGTGACCAGAGAGCTGCATGTGAAGTTTCCTGAATTCTCATTTGATCATATTTGTATCTTTTTTTGTTTACAGAGCACTGATTTAGAAACTTTTATGAAGTTTCCATTTGTAGTCTGTGGCAGGAAAGTAAAATCTTGGGACCCCAAACTCACTATGCCAAAAGGAAAAGTTAAGTTTGAAAACTGACTCAGACAAAAAAACTACCTTTCCTTTTGTTCCTAAATAGATAGCTCCAGGATAGCAGGTCACCTGTCTTCCCAGGTTACCTCTCTCACCCTGGCAATGTAAATTCACAGCTTATCTTCATGGGTACCAGACAGGAGGAGATGAGAAATTGTCCCTCTGCTCACCCTGAGACAAATGTATATTTGACTTCTTCCTCTACTCTGTTTACTTCATCTTATGCAAAATGCAGATTTACTGAGCACAAGACAAATGCGTGGCTGACTGCTCCTCTATGCCTCCTTTTCACATGCAACATGTGGATTCGATGAGTGCTAATCAAAGCCTTCAAATATAACCACTTGCTTCACACGTCTGCCCTCCCCTGTTTTTTCACTTTCCTCCTTCCCCTCCCACCTGCTTTTCCCCTTTAACATTGAAGTCCGCCAGGTGTGGTGGCTCAGGCCACTAATCCTAGCACTTTGGGAGGCTGAGGTGGGTGGATCACGAGGTCAGGAGATCGAGACCATCCTGGCTAAGATGGTAAAATGCCATCTCTACTAAAAATACAAAAAGAAATTAGACAGGCATGGTGGCACGCACCTGTAGTCCCAGCGACTCAGGAGGCTGAAGCAGGAGAATTGCTTGAACCCAGGAGGCGGAGGTTGCAGTGAGCCGAGATTGTGCCTTTGCACTCCAGTCTGGGTGACAGAGCGAGAATCTGTCTCAAAAATAAATAAATAAATAAAAATAAAAAAGTTGAAGCCCTCAGAAGTCTCTTTGGAAAAAGTGCAGGCCACAAATTCTACTGTGGTGTGTGTCTCTTTTTCTCAGGTATATCCTCAATCTTGGTAAAATAAACCTCTAAATTGATTGAGACCTGTCTCAGACACTTTTTTAGTTTGCAAGGCCAAAATGTCCCTAGATACTTTGTTTATAAACAATGAATGACTCCTTTTTTGTTGTGGGAAACAAATGTAAATGACTGATTGTGCCTATTTTCTACGGTCCTTGAATGACATCACTAATTGTGTGGCTTTTCTGAGTGAATCATTTTACATGTCACAAAATGTGGATCATTTCATGCTTGCTTTCTATTTTAATGTTACTATTAGAGAATTGTGAGAACCCCTTATTGAATCTACATCACCTACAATTTTACTGCCCTTAATTTCTGCTCCAGGAATGGCAAGAAAGGGGTAAAATACGATACTGTGATGTTAATTAAGATTAGGTTTGCATATTCTGCTAAATGAAGGGGTGTCATTATAATTTGTGTATATTATTTGGGAATAGACAATACATATATATATCTCCATGTGATATTTAAACTGTTTTTAGGTTTATAATTGTGAAACAAACACCTACTGATTTTTTTTTGTGGTCTTTATTACATATGAAATTTGACATAAATATCTGAATTGTTTATTGGTATTATTTCAAATAATATAGAGTTGATTGAATTTGTGTTTAAGGAATTCCAATATGAAATCAGATCACATTAATTCTAAATGCATATGGGTACATTTGTATATGGTCTATGCACTAATTTGTAATTTTTTGGAGGAGATATATACCATTGCTAGTAAATCTGATTGGTCTTGATAAATGAGCTCCATGTTGCTTGGGGTTTTGCTCTACTTCACCTGAATTGCCCCTGCAGCGTTCCCTCTGCAGGACACACACTTTCTTTTGACCTCACTGTATCTGGCAGTCCTGTCCTTTCCCATATTGTAACTTTGGTTAAGATATGTCCTTTTTTTTTTTTAATATAATGGTTAGTCTAGGACACGGTGGCTCATGCCTGTAATACCAGCACTTTGGGAGGCCAAGGTGGGCAAATTACTTGAGCCCAAAAGTTCAAGATCAGCCTGGCCAACATGGCAAAACCCTATCTCTACTAAAAATACAAAAAAAAAAATATTAGCCGGGTATGGTGGCATGCCCCTGTAATCCCAGCTGCTCAGGAGGCTGAGGCAGGAGAATCACTTAAACCTGGGAGGTGGAGGCTGCAGTGAGCCGACACTGTGCCACTGTACTCCAGCCTGGGTGACAAAGTGAGACTCTATGTAAAAAATCAAAAACCAAATATACATATAGAGATGGGTTAGGTTTATTTTTCTTATTAAATTTTTAGGTTTATTTTTCTCATTAATATTGCAGTTTGGGGGTAATTTCTATAAGGACAGTGCCGTCTTTACCTTGCTATTTAAAAATCTGAACTTCATTTTCTATTTTTAAAAGCCTTGCTTTTATTTATTACAAAATTAATTTATTTCTTTTAAATTCAAGCAGTAGTAGATGTATAAAGTAAAAATACAAAAGTCTCTCTCAAAAATACCTCTATTTTCATTCCCCAACTCCATCATTCCTAAAAGTAACCATCTAAATTATTTTGTCAATATTTTTTCTGATTCTTCCTATATATGTAAAACACTGATGTGTATATAATTTTTTAAAAATGAGAATAAGAGTTCTTACATCTAGTTTTTAAAAGCATGTCTCTGGCTTGTTTCTAAGACTATTTTTTCTCTTCTATTTTGGACTTTTTTTGCAGTTTTATTGCAAGGAATGCTGTATGTATATGACTGACAAGATTTTGGAATTTATTGAGATTTTTCTTTTTGATACAACATATAGTCAATTTTTGTAAATATTCTTAGATATTTTGGGATAAAAATATAGAGTGAATGAGGTAAAAGTGTTCTTCTGTCTCATATTTATTCTCATTTCCATCTGCTAAATCAACACTTTGTTATTCAAATCTTTCCCTTTTGTATTTTTTGTTGTCTGTTTGTTCTCTCAAACTTCAAGAAAGGTGTGTTAAAATCTCCACATTTTGATTATTGTTATATCAATGACATATTAGATTTAGAGATTAACATTAATATTATTCCCCATTTATACTTTTAAATACATGTCTGAAATGTTTTTTCATACACTTTTTATTGAAATCAAAAATATGTAATGTGTACAATTCATGGCTCTATATCTTGATGACTTCTCACAAATTGTACATCCCATGGCCTCCTTTATTGCTCAAGCCAGTTTAGATTAAACCCTGAGTCTTCTGACTTCCATATATACCCTATGAGGTTAATATTGTTATGTTTATTTTACAGAGAAAGTAATAGAACCAAAAAGTTGAGTGATGTGCTCAAAGTTATACAAGCCAGTCAGAACATTTTCACTCCAAGTTGAAAAGTTCCTGTGTGTGTGGTCGGGGGGGGGTGTCTTCCAGGCTTTCTACAAAGCATCTTTAATCTGCTTGCCGTGTCTTCCACCATTGCACAAAGTGTGCACTGTATCCGTGGGAATTGTCTAGCCCTAGGTCACCTGCCTTTGCTTACAGCCTCACTCCACCTCTCCCTTCTTTCCCTATTGACAACATTCATTCAGCCTTTGCTCCTGCCTCCTACTGGGAGGTGTCATGGTGGAATCGAGTCTCTTGTGGGAAGACGTGCTCATTCCCCATAGGCATATGAAGGAGTGGTGCTCCACGTTTGTGCTCTTGAGCTCTCTCACCTCAGAGGCCAAGTTTAAGCCTCTTTAGTTATCACAGAAAAATACAGGAAGGTCTCTATGAAGTGATTTCATGTTCTCCAAGGAAGGATTCTCCAGGGCATATAATTCTATGCCATAAAATGTTATGGAATAAATATGCTGAATCACTTTGTTGTATTTATGAATAGGTGGCTTTTGACTACAGAGGAATCTTCTGATAAAGTAGCATGAAAATTAAAGAGACAGAGTCAACAGATAAGAAAGTGCAGATTCTGCTCCTGTGCCTTTTGGTGGGTCTTGTGTTTATGGTTATCCTCACTGATAGTTGGAGATGCTGTTGAAGTGATGGCTCAGTGCTTGGGAGTCACGAGGCTCAGCTGAAACATTTGGATCAGTAGACTTTTTTGGTTTGATGCTAGTCAATTTCTTTTCCTTTTCAGAGAAAAGTTCAGGCAATAAGTAGAAGCGTTAAGAGATTTGCATGCATAAATCATCATACTCTGGAATTTTGCAACCAGAAGAGAGCTTGGTCAGTAAGTCCAACAGTTACCTCTTTCCAGTGACAGGCTGAAGCCAAGGGAATGATCTAAGTAAGTATTACTTGTCAGTGATTTATCCAAGACACCATGAGGGTCTTCTAATGTATAAACATTTTCTATTTTTTATAGCATTCTCTAAATTTTCTAATTTTTAAAATCAATCTACTTTAACATAGTTGGAACTGAATACATGTTTTTTTTGCCATTAGAAATATATTTTAAATATTTGGCCTTGCAGAATCTGTTTTAATAATTGTAGGAGGTTTTTTCACATCCACAATACAATACAACTCCTGTTGTTATATACAGTCATTTGATTTTAATACATGATGGACAAATTCAGATATAAAGCAACTTGTCTTCTCCTATCTGCTAATGTCCTACAGATCTACACTCAAGACAACATTGTATGTCTTCAACTTGCTGTGTCCGTCTCCCTTCCCAGCTTCTTCATCTCTTACAGTGAATTTCCTCTGGTTTTCAAAACATCACACAAAAGTCAGTAGGCCTCCATCCTAGTTTTATGGTGTCATCAAGTGCCTTCTGATAAGTGAGTCAGTTTTCCTCCTCTTGCCATCTTCCTCCCACTGAATGGGCTTCCATTATGACATCCTGTGAGTATGTTTGTTCATCCTCGCTCCCCTTTCAAATGTTATCATTCCCTCACTTAAATTCCTACAGCACATGTTATTAATTCCCAATTGTGTTGTGTGCTGACTTCTTTTAGGCACTCTATTCCTTAAACATACCGTCTAGATTTTTCTAATTTTAAAATACATTTATTCTAGAAATGTTGGTTTAACGCCTATTATGAACCAGGGAGTGTTGTAGGCACTGTGTATAGAGCAAAGAAGCAAACAAAATTTTTGCCGTCTGGCAGCTAAGCTCTAGTGAGGTGTGTGTGTGTGTATATATATATATATATATATATATATGTATATATATGTAAAATGTATAAAATCTTATATATAAAATATATAAAATAGTAACCTATTTATATTTATATAAATCTATAAAATATATTTTATACATATTCCTTTAAAAAGGATATATAGATAATATATTCTATGCCATATAATGTTATGAAATCAACGTGCTGAATCACTCACATGTGTATATGTGTGTATATATCTATATCTACATCTATATCTATATGCAGTTTATGCAGCATACTGGTTAAGGGGTTAGAAGCTATTTTACGTGGTGTGCTTAGCTTTCTGTTGAGCTCTGGATTCACATGTATTCCTGAGGGGGCAGAGTCTAGAAAATGGTGGCTGGTTAACTAATGATCATTGAATAATTAATGATTAAATGAATTTTTTCATGACAAGTAGAGTGGGAAGAGAGAAGAGAGAGAGAGAGAGAGAGAAGGAGAGAGAGTGAAGTCTTTTGAGTTACACAATTACCCCTCAGGTGGTTTTTTCTTAAGTCATCATGGTCAGAAGGATGGACCTTGGAGATCTGGCCCCAAAAATTTCACATCCAGGTAAATCCCAATAAAATTGGCCAGATCCCGGATGGGCAGAAATCTGTAAGCATGAAGCCAATTCACATAGTCTATAGGTCACCTAATATCGTTGCATTGAAAATGCAAACCCCCTCTGTGTTTCTACAGAACATTGTTATCTTTATCCAAATCATATATAGGCACTTTGAATCTAATTAATATTTTAAATAAGTTTATATTAAATTTGCTGTAACGCTGGATTATTAAGTTATTATCAAATTTGTTGGGATATCTTTTTTAATCTACTACTTTTTTATATTTTGTTTTTGTGGTCTTAAGTTTTGAATTTATGTAAAATTCAGTAAAATGAAAAACATTAGTAGCAATGTTATGGAATTGGGACCTAAGGTATAAAGTATTTATATTTCCTTTAAGGCTATGTTTAAATTTCAAATTACATGGTGTACAGTTGTAATAGAACTTTGATATTATTTTGTACTTTTCAGACAAGTTCTCTGAGCCAGAATTCTTCATTTCTATTTTTATATTTGGAATATAATTCAAGTATTTGAATTATATTGTCTAAAATGGTCTAAAATTGCCAAAGAAAATTTCTGTCAGGATAGGCTCCTCTTTTCATCTTCTGCCAGAATTTCTGAGGTGAATGCAGACTGGAACTTTTAGCTAATGGACTGTGGCTTTATTCTTTGTATACTATGTTCATAAAATCAATGCATGACTTCACTACTGAAAATGAAAAGACAAAATCAAAGCTCTGTGGTTGAATTCATTCTCTTGGGCTTTTCTAACTTTCCTGAGCTCCAGGGGCAGCTCTTTGGGGTTTTCCTGATTATTTACTTGGTGACCCTGATGGGAAATGCCATCATTATAGTCATCATCTCGCTGGACCAGAGCCTCCATGTTCCCATGTACCTGTTTCTCCTGAACTTATCTGTGGTGGACCTGAGTTTCAGTGCAGTCATTATGCCTGAAATGCTAGTGGTCCTCTCTACTAAGAAAACTATGATTTCTTTTGTGGGCTGTTTTGCACAGATGTATTTCATCCTTCTTTTTGGTGGGGCTGAATGTTTTCTCCTGGGAGCAATGGCTTATGACCGATTTGCTGCAATTTGCCATCCTCTCAACTACCAAATGATTATGAATAAAGGAGTTTTTATGAAATTAGTTGTATTTTCATGGGCCTTAGGTTTTATGTTAGGTACTGTGCAAACATCATGGGTATCTAGTTTTCCCTTTTGTGGCCTTAATGAAATCAACCATATATCTTGTGAAACCCCAGCAGTGTTAGAACTTGCATGTGCAGACACATTTTTGTTTGAAATCTATGCCTTTACAGGCACCGTTTTGATTGTTGTGGTTCCTTTCTTGTTGATCCTCTTGTCTTACATTCGAGTCCTGTTTGCCATCCTGAAGATGCCCTCAACTACTGGGAGACAAAAGGCCTTTTCCACCTGTGCCTCTCACCTCACATCTGTGACCCTGTTCTATGGCACAGCCAGTATGACTTATTTACAACCCAAATCTGGCTACTCACCAGAAACCAAGAAACTGATGTCACTGTCATACTCACTTTTGACACCTCTGCTGAATCCGGTTATCTACAGCTTGCGAAATAGTGAGATGAAGAGGGCTTTGATGAAGTTATGGCAAAGGCGAGTGGTTTTACACACGGTCTGACTGTTGAGAAGCCATGTAAGATTTAGTCACTGCCTGACGATATTCAATCTAAATTTAATAAATGGTGAAAATGTTTGCATTTTTTTGGCTTGAGTATGATAATTTGTTGAGTTCTCCAAATTTGATTATATATCAGGAGCATCTTTATATGTTGTTAATATTTTTAGTTTTTTTCACAGGTGCATAATATTCCTTAATATTCAATATAATACAGTTTTGACAATTAGTTTAGCAATAGACTACTGATGGTTATATTTTTGTCACAAAAGAGAATAGTAAAACAATCTGTTTTTATGTACTCATAAATTCTGGTGATTTAATTTCTACAGAATAGCTTTCACAAAGTAGGTTTGAAGGGTCAAAGCAAATGTGAGCTTGCAAGTTTTCATAAATATTACTGAGTTACTTTTCTAAATGATTTAAATGACTTCAGACTAACCTGAGCACCCATCCTACCCCACTGACTAGGCTGAATGCCAAGAAGCCTACAATGAAGAGATGAGATTTTTTTGCTTCTGTAGTGAAAATTTGTTCCACAAATAAGTAGAAAAGAGCAGTTATTTATTTAGAGGAACACAGTGTCTCTCCTCAGGGACCCAGAGAGACTATAATTCAAAACTAGATTTCTTCTGGTTAATTTAGAATATATATTCAGTGTTTTGAGTAGAGAACATCACGTGATCATTTTTAAAAGTCATTTATTGTATGGCTATCCTTTCCACTTATAAACTACTTTTTTAGAAACTTTATCAAATTTATTTTATAGGGTAAAAATGCACCTCATACAGGCCAAACAATGTATGATTATGTTTTTTTCTTGTGGGACACAAATATGATGACCTCATTGTGCCTATTTTCTATTATCCTTGAGTCATATCAACATTTGTGTGCATCTTTCCCACATAAAATAATCATATGAGTCTTTCTAGCTATTCATAAAGACAAATAGACACATTGTAACACTGAAATGTAACATTTCATTCTTGCTTCCTATTTTAATATTGCTACAATAAATAGAAAGGGTTCTACTCATTAAATCTATATCAAAGGAGTTGACAACACCCTTCATTTCTGCTCTGGGGGTGGTGGTAGGGATAATAAAACAGAACACTTTCTATGAAGAAATCATTCATCGGATGAAAAATCCTTTTTTTCTTCATGTCTACTTCTGCCAAAAATGAAGGTGAAGGTGCAAATCTATTGGAGTTTCAAAAAGAGAGACATTTCAGGAGAAGAAGGCTGAAACCTTGTGGGTAATGATGCAGGACTTTTCTTCTCAGTTGCTTTGGAAGCTGGCTGGCAATATCCCACCTGGGCCTCACTCAGCCACGCTGGCATGCCCCAGCTCACCTGTGTTATAGCTTGCACCTGCATTCAGCAGTTTCTAGGCTTTTGTACCATGCCCAAGAAGAATGAGGAGATGCTGGACACTGAAGGGTGAGGATGGCAGAGAGGAATTTTATTGAGGGACAGAACAGCTGTCAACAGAGCCGGGATATGGGGGGTGGTTCCCCTACTCGAAGGCAGGAAAGCCCCCCATGGTGGCTGGGTCTAGGGCCTTTTATGGACTCAGAATGGGAAGTGCATGCTGGTTTGTGAATATGTGAAAAAGGTTAAAGCAAAGACACCACTCAAAGGTGGGCACAACAGTGTAGAAAAACCAACTAGGAAAGGGTAGGTTTATATAAAATAGGTAAAGGGTCGGGACCAATCAGAGGAAGGCACGCCAAATGGGAAGACAAGTTCTCCATCTGGTCCAAGGGTTTAACTTGTATCTTGGCTTTCTGGCTTTAAACTGTCTTCCATTTAGAGGTGGGTTTTACTGGGGATCTGCCCCATCTGCCTAGGCATTTGGCTGCCTCCTGTCACTATCAGTAATATCTGAATGCTGTATAATATTGTTTTCATTTGGGCATCAAACAGCCATTGGCAAAAGCCTTTGATTGGATCCCATCTCTTGATATCCTGAAATTTCCTTCTGATAGCTCTTAAAAGAACCAATTAAGTAAGGCTTATGTAAAATGAACAAATTGGCAAAGAAGCAAACAAAGGAAGCCAAATATAGAATGTCCTTTTAAACAGTCTTTAATTCATTTCGTTCATTCATTGATTCTGTAAACCAGTTTTTCTTAAGAAAAATTCTTTATAAAAATGTCTTAAGAGAGCTAAATCTCAATGAAATAGTCTCTGCTCTTGAAGGATTTATAGTGTCTTGGTCATTAGATGCTGGAAGGTCACTATATTCAACTCTTTGCTCTTTTATTGCCTTTGTGATAAACAAAAGCCTACATTTGCAAGATGTTTATGAAATTACAATAAGAAATTAGGTCTCGCTAATTCTAAATTTGTACGTGTGTGTGTGTGTGTGTGTGTGTGTGTGTGTGTGAACCCAAGTATATGCTGGAAATTTATACATTTGTGATGTTATATGAGGAGATAGAAATAATCGCTAGTAAATTTAATCATAGTTTAAAATTTTTATGTCAGTTTGATGAATAGAAATTGTTAGTATGCTTCACACACAATAGCCTAATCATGTCATTTCTGCGTCGTACTCTCCATGGTGATTTTTAGTTAGAGTCACCATGGCTGCTACTGCTGCTAGTTGCCTAGTTTATGTCCATTCTTCTTTTCCTTTAGTAGAAAAAAACCCCCAATTTTCTTAAGGGCAGTAATGTATCCAGTTAAAAAACCAATTTCCCAGTTTCTCTTTTGAACAAGGGTGGCTTGTGACACAGTTCTGACTAGTGAAAGCCGAGGTATGGTTGAGGTATGCAGGTTTATGGGGCTTTTTACCATGTTACATAAGAACATGTCAAAGAAATATATTTTGGGAAAAAAACTTCAATTTCTTTCAGAATCTACAATCTGTCATGTATTACCATACTAGAGTTAGGTTTGAATTTGATATCTTACTGAATACAGACAAAGAGTCTGTTTCTGTCTTAAGATCTCTGTTTTAATGTTAGTGCTGGTCAACTGTGTCTGAATTCCAAAGGAAGTTGTAATGACACATGTCTTACCTACCTCTTTCCGTCAGGGCCTGAACTAGTTTTCATGTTTACTTTGGAATGCCATTGGCTGAGAGGGGATTTCATCAGTAGGTTGGGGGCCTTAGTATTTTATTTTTGGTTTATGAAACTTAAAAATCTAACACTTTCTTTTTATCATTGACAAGTATAATGTTACAATTTACTGTGATAATGAGAATGGATTTCCTAACTCTTTCAATTTTTTTCATGTTGAATATTTCCAAATGATGACTGTTAAGCAAAATCTAATTGGGAGGCCAATAGACCAAGGTGGCTAATTATAATGCATTAGCATGCTGAAAGACACTCCTACCAGTGCCACGACAATTTACAAATGCCATGGCAACGTCAGGAAATTACTCTATTTGGTCTAAAAAGGGGAAAAACACTTAGTTCCAGGAATTGTCCACTCCTTTCCTGGAAAACTCATGAGTAATCCACCCCTTGTTTAGCATATAATCAAGAAATAACTGTAAAAATGGGCAACCAGCAGTCCTCTCTGGAGGTTTGCTGAAAATCAACTTACAAGGCAAATAAATAGGAAAAAAGGCATGCAAAATTTTATTTTAAGGTGTATAGCCTGGGGGAATTGCAGGAGAATGATTACTCAATAACCCAATGGAACACAGAAACTTATATACCATTTTCATAGAGGAGGAGGGAGATAGGGAATGTAGACAATTCTATTGAGGGGTAGCAGTTGTTTATTAGGGGGAGCAAATGGACAGAAATTAACCTGTAAATGATTCTCTTTGGAATTTGAATGAACCTGAGAGATAGTCATTATCTTGCGAAAAAATCCTTCCAGGTGAGGTTGCATTCCTGTATTCTTTTTTGTGGTACATCATGAAATTTCAGGAAGGAGAAGAAAGGCAACTGCATTATTTTGGAAAAGAAGCTTTTGGCCAGGCACCGTGGCTCACACCTGTAATCCCAGCACTTTGGGAGGCCGAGGCAGGTGGATCACAAGGTCAGGAGATCGAAACCATCCTGGCCAACATGGTGAAACCCTGTCTCTATTAAAAATACAAAAATTCGCTGGGCATGGTGGTGTATGCCTGTAATCCCAGCTACTCGGGAGCCTGAGGCAGGAGAATAACTTGAATCAGGGAGTCAGAGGTTGCAGTGAGCCGAGAATGCGCCACTGCACTCTAGCTTGGACGACAGAGCGAGACTCCGTCTCAAAAAAAAAAAAAAAAAAAAAGAAAAAAGAAAAGAAGCTATCCGGAACAAATAAAAAAACCCAGAGACAGCCCCTTCCTGCACTGACGGTGTATGTATCAGGGTAAGACAAGGTTAGAGGGACTTTGATTCTGAGGCAGTTTCTAGGCCTCTCAGCACATCAAAGTGCCAGTCTTTGAGGCATCACTTCCTGAGCCCCAATACCTGATTCACAAATTGTTCTTTGCTCAAATAAATTTCATTAAATTTATTTTGTCTAAAGCTTTTATTTTAAAATAATTTTTCTATATACCACAGGTTTGGTTGGCTATATAATTCCAGGGTTTCAATAGTTATGCTTTAAGAAACTCTAAACATTATTTCACTGTTTTCTAGTTCCAGTGTAACAAAAAAATAGATTTGCTTTTATTTCTGCTCTTCTTTATTTTTGGGTATAGCTTCCACCCCACTTCTGCTTTCTTAATGTAAATTTCTATGAGTACTGGAGCTATCAGGTCAATTCTCCATGTCTCCTATCTTTTTCATGATAATTTTCACTAATCAATAATTTTATGTGAATCTCAATCAAATTCATTCTGTAAATGTCAAACTCATTATTTGGTATTCAGTGTTATCTTGTTTTATTACTCCATTTCTCCATAGAGTTATTTTTAAAACCATTTTAAGATTTCCCCTATATTGTTTTAAAATTGATCTTTTTTGAGAGTATGCTCTTTTTAAAATCATTGAGTCTCTCTACAGTGATAATGCACACTTTCAAGTTTTCTTCTTTTCCTTGCATTTAATCTGTTTCAGTCTAGGAACATTTGCTCTGGTCTCTTGCATTGATAGGTTAACTGAAAGAAGAAAAAAAAATCGAGGCAAACACTATATAGAATTCATCTGGATCAAGCTTGAGGACTGTAACTCAGGAGCATAGATGAAAGTTGCCCTGAATATACACTCCTGTTAGCAGCAGTGAGTTTTTAAAAGGAAACAAAAAGGCAGTTCCTAAGTTGTTTACCAAGAATTTACATTAAAATAACATAAGCTATTGATTGCTTATACATTGTTCTTTGTATCACAAACTCCAGGAACATGAAGATAATGGGCAAGGCAGCTAGTCAGGAACAAAATGTCTTTAAACAGTTGCCCCTGAGTATGGGTGTGAGAGGTGTGACTGAGGTCCCATAGCCATACTTACACCTTCCTCTGGGCCTGACACATTTTGCATGCTTCACATAACTCAGACGGCTCTGAGCAATTTTTTTTTCTCATTTCCCACCTGTTGATCAAAAATCTTTCCATAGAAGCATTAATGATCAATTTCTGCTTAGATTAGAGTGATACATATCCTTCCTCCTTCAGTTTGAGAAGGCTCATGATGGGACCATCCCACACGGGAAGGGGAAGTATGGAAATATTTCAACGAGGAATATTAACAGTGCCAAAAGCCAAATTGAGATGGCATCACAGTTGGCAAAAATGGCACCTCGGTCAAGTATGTAGTTGCTATTGCTTGTTAAATCATTGTTAGTTTTCAGAGTATCATGAGTTTAGTCTTCTTCGAAGAAGTAAAATAAGAGATATATGTAGCACATAGGAGTTACAATTTTAAAAAAGAATTTGTATATTAGAACAATAACAACAAAACCTATTTTACTGGGGAGTCAACTAAAAATATCATGAAGGAAATTAAATCCACTTTACAGGATTGTTGGAGCTGGGAAATTATTCAGAATTCAGTCTAAATTGTAGGAAAATGATAAAAACTAAAAAACAGTGATCAGGGTTAGAATCTTATAAGATATATGGTATAGTTTTCTTCTAAAACAATTTTCTCTGTCCCCAGTTCCCCATTTCTACCAAATATAAATCTTAGTAGGATGAATTTATTGACTAAATAAGTGTCAGTACTATATTTGGCCTGATTATTTGCAAAATGTGCAACAAGAAGAATGATTGGCCATATAGGCTCTTTACATTGACTTTGAAGACATTTTTCGTAAAGAATCTCAGATTACACTTTTAAAAACCTCTCAAGACTAGTAAGCCAAGCTAAAGATTCACCACGGGACTGCTTGTAACACAAGCATAAACTGGGTGAATTCCTATCTTCTCAAGGTCCCAAAATATCTTGTGGTTTCTGGGTGCATCAGAAAATGACAGTCTTTACTTATTACAAGCTGAGGAACCTTGTAAGGGAACTGTGTGGGAAAGGCATGAGGCCAGTCTTTCCTATGTCTATTGGCTTTATAAAGTCAGCCTCAATTTCTCAAAGCAGTTTGGTCAAATTAGAAAATGTAACATTCCAGTCAAAGCCTTGCTAAATAACCAGTGTATCCAAAGTGTTCTGTTACAAAAGAAAACATTCTTATTGATCTTATGCAAATAACTACATTGCCATAAAATACAAATACTCATGAAGAGTTCCCAATTTTTAGAGGAATCAGGTAGAGAGAAAGGCAGATGTTTTAATTTTGCTCACAAAAGGTTACCCAGTTGCTGTAAGCTATAATTAGCTAAAAAAGAAAGACATTTTCTTGACTCTACAAAACAAAACATAAAAGAATCAGCAATGTTTTGAATAGAAAAATTAAAGAAAGCATTTCTGTCCTCTGTCAGGTTAGCCTCATGTATTTAATTATTATTCAGCTGGATGTAAGGTTAGCAATCTTCATGAATGCATTCATTTTAAAAATTAGAGTTCGGAATGTTTTCACTTAGTCCAATGATATGATGTGTGGAATCTAGCCACTGGGAGCATTTCCTTTCTGTGTGTGCTGCCAGTAGATGGAAGTGCAGCAGAAGCCTGGCTGCCTCTTGGCACCCCTGGCAGAGCTGCCTGGGCTTCTGAGTGACAGTCAAGTCTCACTTTTAGTCATGTTCTGCATTATGGGCTGAACTATGTCCCCTGACATTCATATGTTGAAGTCCTAGCTTTCAGAATGTAACTATATTTAGAGATTGCGCCTTTAAAATGGTAATTAAGATAAAATAAGGTCACTAGGGCTGGCCTTAATCCAAAAAATCCGGTGTCCTTAAAAGAAGAGGAGATTAGAACGCAGACAATGCACAGACTGAAGGACGGCCTGTAAGGACACAGTGAGAAGATGACCATCTGCTAGCCAAGAAAGAAAAGTAGCTCACAGCAGTCTGAAGAATGGGATGTATGCCAAATTTATCAGCCCCAGATAGACATGAGTGTCTTCAGATATGCCCCTCACACCCATGTCCAGAGTTAATCCTTTAAAGACAGGGTTATCATCGATAGCAATAAATGTCTTTGCCACACTGCTATTAATTGCAGATAAGGAAACAGGCTCAGCCACATTAAGTAAATTCTTCAAGGCCACATAATATACTAATGGTATGTGAAACTTATTGTTTGTCATAATTATTTCCAAACAGTATGAAACCCTTTTCTTTGTTTGAATGTCTCGTGGTAAAAAGCCAGCAAGGATGTCTCCAATGCTTATCCTAATGAAATGTGATCAGAATGGAGGACTAACAAGGCGGCTCCCAAGCACTTGTTAAGGAGGGAAAGACTGCCATTTGAGAGTTTAACTAATTAAATCCTCACTTTGTAAATTAATAACTTGACCATAGAGTATACACTCGTGTGATTTCCATTGCCACTGATCTAACATCTCTATTAGAGCCCCCCTCCCATCCCTGCTCCTATGATTAGACTCTGTAGGTCATGTCTTTATTTTGAAAATATAGCATACATACAAAAATGCATATGAAAATGTGTATGTATAACTTAAGGAAAAATAATTAATATTCATGTACTCACTAATGGACCAAGTGTTTGAACTTTACATACCTGAGAATCCCTGGATACATTCTTGTTGGATCACATGCTTGTCATTCATTTCCAGAAGAAATTACTACCCTGAACTTGTGTTAATAACGCCCTTAGTTTTCTTTATTGTTTTTACCACCTAGTGATATGTCCCTAAATAATAGAGTGCTTAGTTTTGCCTGTTTTAAATCTTTATATAAAGGCATTTATTCTGTATGTGCTTTTTCCTTGGCTTGTTTTTTAAGTTTAGCATTATTTTTGAGATTCATCCATATGGATGTATGTAACTGTGGTTTAATTTTCATTGCTTTGTAGTATTCCATTTTGTGAATGTACTAATACTTATTAATAAATTATATCTTGAGAAAAACAAAAAGAGAGGGTTAAGTGCTCATCAATGAAACAACCCCAGAGGAGTGACTGAGAATGTTAAACGTTGTACAATGTGATCCTCACCCATTATCTTCATGTTTCTGAAATTTATGATACAAAGAACAATGTGTAGTCAATTACTGCCTTAGGTTTGTTTAACACAAAGTTTTGGTAAACAACTTGGGACTTATCTCTTCTTTTTTCCTTTAAAAACCATTGTATAGGGCCAGGCATGGTGGCTCACTTCTGTAATCCCAGCACTTTGGGAGGCTGAAGTGGGAGGATCCCTTCAGGCCAGGAGTTTGAGATGAGACTGGGTAACACAGGGAGACCTTGTTTCTCCAAAAACAAGCAAGAAGCAAACCAACAAAAACGCCACATGTGACTGCTGCTAACCAGAGCACATATATACAAGGCAACTTGAATCTGTGTTTTTTGGCTTGTAGTCCTGAAACTTGGCCCCACTAAGCTCTCTGCTTATATTGACCTTGCTTCAGTTTCTTCCTTTAGGTCAAAAAAGCCAATGAGAAAGGCCTCAAGAGAAACAAAATCTATTACCTTAATCTTGGGCTTCTAGCGTCTGGAACTGTGAGAAATAAATTTCTGTTTAAGCCACCAGTCTGTGACATTTTGCTATGGCAGCCATAGCTGCCCAGGCTGGAGTGCAGTGGCACCATCTCAGCTCACTGCAGCCTTAACCTCCCAGGCTCAAGCAGTCCTCCTATGTGGCTGGAACTACAGGTGTATGCCACCACACCCAGCTGATTTTTTGTTTTTTGTAGAGACAGGGTCTCTTTGTGTTGCCCAAGTTGGTCGTGAACTCCTGGGCTTAAGCAATCCTCCCATCTTGGCTTCCTGAAGTGCTAGGTGTAAGCCACCATGCCTGTCCCTAGTATCTATTACTATACTTTTATATCTTCTTGGGAATAGGAGCATCTGAAAGAGGTCAGAGTTAATTAAGTGAAGGCATTACTTGCCATTTTTTCACTGGACCAAAAATTTCCACCTATTTCCCAACTCAAATCACATATAAACATATTATTTAAACTAACTCACCAAAAGCTTGTCCAATCAGGATAACAGCACAAGTAGCTCAAACAATACAGTGCAGAAATAGAGAAATTCCTTCACTTTTAAATAACAGGAAAGCTTTGATGAAGATGGCCTTTAACATTCCCCTCAGCTTTAGTAAACTTAAGGCAGGTTTTTTTGTTTTTTTTTTCCTGACTATAGGTCCCTGACCTCCCTTTTCTTAAATCATTTACTTTAGAAAACTTGTTGCAATTTTTTTCTCTGCCTCCTTTGAAATGTAAATCTGCTTAGAAGCCTCTTGCTAGTTTTAAATGTAAACCTCAAAAGAAATAGCTCCTTATCTTCCAGTCTTTATGGGAGGGTAGGAACCTAACTTCAGTAGACATTTTGCTCCAAGTTTTGCAACTACCTGCTGTTATATGCAAATAGAGAAAGTTTGCTTTGGGTAAGGCCAATTAGTGAACACCATAGCCTTATGATTTTCTCTACTCCAGCTGTTAAAATCTCTCCAGGCTTTTGTTTTAGCTGAGTTGAGTTTAATCTCTCTCCTGTGTTGCAATAGTCTTGAATAAATTATCTCTTGCCTGTTCAATTTTGCCCAGTGCAACTTTAATTTTGACAGCTCTTTTAATACTAATTCATATAGAATGAAAACTCTAGGAACCCAAACTACCAAACCCATATAGCGTACTGTCTACATTAACAAGAATTTATCATTTCATTGTTTTCATTGACATAACCTTTGCTATTCTATGAGACTCCTATCCAGGCTCCAGGCAAACAACTTGGTTGTTCATTACAGTAACTGTTGAGAAGACCTAGCAAGTCTTTAGTAGGGATCATCAATAGAAAATGTACACACAAGTACTCTCCCAAACACTGCTTTTAAAAATGACACATATTGTAGTGAGTGTTTGAATATTCTGGAAGCTGCCAGTCATTCAAGGTCTAATCCAAGAAATTGGAGTAATGTCAGTTCTACAGTATTCTTTTGATCAAGAAGGGATGGAATTCTTTTTTGTTAAAGGTTTTTCTAAGGTTTTAACAAAGGATCTTACAACTACTCCTTGAATTTGATCTTTGCCCCAAAACCATTTCTTTCTTTTAAAATCATTCACTGGAAGAGACTGGGAATGAGGGACAGATTTATTTTGAATATAGCAAGTTCTGGATCCTTTATATCTTCTCTATATTGTTTTAAAGAACCTAATAGTTTTTTTTTTTTGATGGAGCCTTGCTCTGTCACTCAGCTGGAGTGCAGTGGCACCATCTCGGCTCACTGCAACCTCTGCCACCTGAGTTCAAGAGATTCCCTTGTCTCAGCCTCCTGAGTAGCTGGGACTATAGGCATGTGCCACCATGCCCGGCTAATTTTTTGTATTTTAGTAGAGACAGAATTTCACCATGTTGGCCAGGATGATCTCAATCTCCTGACCTCGTGATCAGCCTGCCTCAACCTTCCAAAATGCGGGGATTCCAGGCATGAGCCAAGGTGCCTGGCCCAGTAGTTGGTTCTTTAGCTTATTTTTCTCTCCTTGTATTTTATTATACGCAGCTAAAAGAAGTCAGCTCTTCTGATATTCTGCCTGGAAAGATCCATAGTCAGATTTGCCATTTTATTAGTATTTTTTTTTTATTTTCTACACTGCTGCAGTGATGATTTTGTTAACTGTTTGGCCAAGGCATCTTTTGGGTGTCCTTTAATACAGCATCTGATCATATTTTCCCCACTGTCTGCAAGTTCTACATCAATAAACTCCTTGAAGTTCTTCAAACTTTCGTCAGCAATATCCTCAAGATGCTTCCTGATTCTGCCCTTTCTCCCATCCCAAAGCCAATGTCTATTTTTAGTTTTTCCTTATGGTTGCATTGTTGATGTGATATTTGATTTAAGTAGTGAAGGATGAGTGTTATTTGTATAGAGACTATATTTGTGTGTACATCTCTGTGTGCTTGTGTGTGTGTGTGTGTTGGGCTGTTACTTTCTAGCAGTTTCTGCCAAGACACTGTGAGCATGAGAATGGCCAGTTTGAGAAAAAAAAAAAGCCATTTAATCTTTAACCAACAATCTTTGTTGAATGGTTTTTATGTATTAGGCACTATGCCAGGTGTTGGGAACACAAAGATAAGCAAGATAGTCTAATGAGAGAGAAGATTATTAGATAAATACATAACAAAACAATTATAATTGTGATAACTGTTATAAAGAAAAGGCACAAAATACCTTGAGATTATAATAGGAAGACCTTATCTAACCTGGAGGGGTGGCAGGGAGATGACTGGTGCTGAGGACAGTTGGAAGGCTTCCCTGAGAAAGTAACATTTAAACGGAGCCTTAAAGGATGATGGGAGTTAGCCAGGTCCAGCTGTGGAGGAGGGAGCAGTCCATCTGGAAGGAATAAAGTGTTTGAAGATATGAATATGAAGGAACTTGGTGTCACTTCAGGAATGGGAGAGGGCTGGAGAGGGAGAGGGAGGAGTAGGATGGAGAGGTAAGCTGAAGGTAGACTGCAAAGCCTTGTAGGTACAAGGAACTTTGAACTTCACCTACTAGCAATAGTAGTAACATGGCCATATTTGTATTTTAAAACATTATTCTGGCTGCTGAGACGATAATAGGCAAGGCAGTCGTAATTGCTGTGCCCCAGCTGAGAGTGGGACTTTCACCTTAGCTTAGCTTGGACTAAGCCTTCCCTTCCAGTGTTCCTTATCTCGACAAATGGAACCCCATCCACTCTCTGCTTCAGCCAGAAAGGTGGGCTTCTTCCTGACACCTCTGCAGTGAAAAGGCAGCAATGTGAATATTTCTACCCATATTTAAGAAATCAAATTGACAAGACTTGGTAAGGATTGCAAGTGGGGAGACGGTAGGAGAGAGAGGTGTCAGAGATAAGCCCCCAGCAGAGAGTGGATGGGAGTTCTATTTGTTGAGATATGGATCACTGGAACGGAAGACTTTGGGGTGAAATCCAGTTTTGAATGAGTAAGGAGTCAGATGAAATCAGTCAAGTAGACATAAGTCAGGCTTGAAATAGAAGTCTGAGCAGGGGGAACAGACAAAGCAACACGAAGAGAGGGTTGCCTGATCCAGGGAGATCTTCTTAAGCTGGAGAGATTGCAGAATATTTGAAGTCCCATAGAAAAAATCCAATAGAAGAGATAGATTGAATCACTGTGCCACAGGCTCTGTGCCGATGTGGTTTGTATCTGAGGAAGAGACAGACACAAATGGATGAAATAGTATGTGCAAAATAGAGGGAAGAGTAGAGACCCATGATGTTACAGGGCTTCCAGGGACCAAGCAGTTCACATTAAGAGACCAGAGGACAGGGTAGCGAGGACAAAGGAAGTGAATCTAGGAAGAAGCTTGAGGATAAAGCCTCCGAGTCTTAGATGAATAAAAGCTCCAGGAAATACTTGGTTCTTTATGACAAAAGATAGACTAAATTTTTACTGCCATCTAATGGCTAAAGTGTGTAATTGCTATACTCTCACTGCTGAAAGTCTAGGGAATTAAACTTGCTTATGGTTTACCAACGTTTATTTCACATCAGCTCACAAAAAGTAATATTATGAATCACATCAATTCTGGGAACAACAAATTTGGGTAGGTGATAAATGTAGTGGAAATTTTCATGTCCCTAATAGGTGTAGGTGTATCTTTTGTTAGGCTTAGGAGCGGAAGGGCTGAGGTACATCCTCAGTTCCCTTCTCCGCTTTCCCAGTATGCTCTTTTTTCACCACCACCATCACCATCACCACGACCACCACCACCACTACTATCACCACCACCAGGATCGCCACCACCACCACCATTACCACCGCCACCATTGCCATCACTACCACCATAATCATAGCGTCACTATCACCACCACCACTGTTACCATCATGACCATCACTACCACCTTAATTATAACGGCCATCATCACCACCACCATCACCACCATCAGTACCATCACCACTACCACTATCACCACCACCACCATCATCATCACCGCTATTATCATCATCACCACTATTATCATCACCATCACCATAATCATAACTGCCACCATCACCACCACAACCACCACCACCATCACCATCACCATCACTACCACCAGCAGCACTGTCACCATCACCATCATCACCGTTATCACCATCACCATCACTACCACCCTCATTAACATCACCACCACCATCACCATCAGCATCACTATCACCACTACCATCAATACCGCCATCACCACCACCACCAGCACCACCCATATCAAGACCATGATCATAATTATAAATCCTAAACTCCACATAGTATACATTCACAGTAATGGATTATGTCTGTTATCTCATTTGAGTATGTGTTCATAAGTTGAAAACCACTTATTGGGTGCCTACCATGCGTCCATTGCTGTGCTAGATGTTAGGCACAAAGATGAGGCACAATCACTCATTTCTAGGAGCTTACAATTGAATGCCTGAAGCAGATACAGAAAGTATTACAACATGTTGTGTTGAGTGTTAAAACTGTCATTAACACTTGTGTTATGAGACTTCTCAAATTGGTCACTTAAGGGTAGGAGTTGAAAGAATTCAGGGATAGGAGGCAGGATTAGTTTGCAGCTCCACTCAGACAGACAGAGCAGCTGTGGAAACTCACATCGTGAACTTTTGCTCCAAGAACTACCACAAGAACATACCAGGAAAGCTGAGAGAATCCAGACACTTTGAAGGAACTGGATTGCTCCTGCAGTCTCCCTGAGATGCCAGAAAACTGAGTCAGCTTGCTTTCTCAGTGGGTAGGTGGTCTGGGGCAAGTTCTCAGTCCTTGTCACTAGCTGCCTGGAAATAGACTTGGTTCTTCTGGTGGGGGCATGATGGGAGTGAGCCCAGCCTTTAGGACTGTGGGTTGCATGGGAGCAGGGTGAGGCCTGTGACTGCTGGCTTTCCCTCACTTCCCTGGCAACCTGTATGGCTCAGCAGAGGCAGCCATAATCCCCCTGGGAACATAACTTCATTGGCCTGGGAACCACACCCCCATGTCCCTCAGCAGCCACAGCAAGCCCCACCCATGGAGAGACTGAGCTCAGACACACCTATCTCTGCCCCCACCTGGTGTTCTTTCTCTACCCACCCTGGTTGCGGAAGACAGAGGACATAATCTCTTAGGAGCTTTATGGCTCTGCCCATAGCTTGAGAAACCTGAATACTTAACCATGCAATCGTAGGGCAAGTTTGCATCCTTCCTATAGTACTGCAGCTGAGGCGTTCTTGAAAGTGCCGCCTCCTGGCTGGAGGCCAACCAACACAAAACCAGCATGCTAAGCAAAAATACAACCAAGGACCCTCACAAAGTCCACTCCCTTGCTACCTCCACTGGAGCAGGTGCTGGTATCCATGGCTACAAGACCTGAAGATGGATCACATCAGAGGACTCTGCAGGCACTCCCCAGTACCAGCCTGCAGCCCAGTGACTCTGCTGGTGGCTAGACCCAGAAAAACAAAAACGATCACTGCAGTTTGGCTTTCAGGAAGCCCATCACTGGGGAAGGCGGGGAGCACCCCATGGGACAAAAGAGTCTGAACAGGAGCCCTTGAGTCCCAGATCTTCCCTCTGACATAGTCTACCCAAATAAGAAGAAACCAGAAAAAACATTCTGGTAATATGACAAAACAAAGTTCTTTAACACCCCCTCACACTAACTTAACAGCAATGAATCAAAACAAGATGAAATATTCTTAATTGCCAGAAAAAGAATTCAGAAGGTTGATTATTAAGCTAACGAAGGAGGCACCAGAGAAAGGTGAAATCCAACTTAAAAAAAAAAATGATAAAGGATATGAAAGGAAAAATCCTCAGTGAAGTAGCATAAATAAAAACCAGTTACTACTTCTGGAAATGAAGGACACTTAGAGAAATGCAAAATGCACTGGAAAGTCTCAGCAATAAAATTGAACAAGCAGATGAAAGAACTTCAGAGCTGAAACACAAGGTTTTAGAATTAATTCCATTTATCAAAGACAAAGAAAAAAGAATTTTAAAAAATGAACAAAGCATCCAAGAAGTTTGGGACTATGTTCAGCATCCAAACCTAAGAATAACTGGTGTTCTGAGAAAGAAGAGAAATCTAAAAGTTTGGCAAACATATTTGAGGAAATAATCAAGACAAACTTCACCAGCCTTGCTAGAGAGCTAGACATCCAAATACAAGAAGCTCAAAGAACACCTGAGAAATCTGTTGCAAAAAGATCATCACTAGGCACATCGTCATCAGGTCATCTGAAGTCAAGATGAAGGAAAGAATCTTAAGTGCTGTGAGGCAAAAGCATCAGGTAACCTATAAAGGAAAACTTATTAGAGTAACAGCAGATTTCTCAGTGGAAACCCTACAAGCTAGATGAGATTGGAGTCCTAGTTTTAGCCTCCTTAAGCTAAACAATTGTCAGCTAAGAATTTTATATCCAGTGAAACCAAGATTCATAAATGAAGGAAAGATACAGTCTTTTCCTGACAAACAAATGCTGAGAGAATTGACCACTACCAACCAAGAACTACAAGAACTGCTAAAAGGAGCTCTAAATCTTAAAACGAATCCTTGAAATAGATCCAAATAGAACGTCCTCAAAGCATAAATCTCATAAGACAATATATAACAATAATATAATGAAAAAAAACCCAAGGTATTCAGTCAATAAATAGCATGATAAATAGCATAATATCTCACATCTCAATACTAACATTGAATGTAAATGACTTAAATGCTGCTCTTAAAAGATACAGAATGGCAGAATGAATAAGAATTCATCAACCAAGTTTCTGCTGTCTTCAGGAGACTCATCTACCACATAAAAATTTACATAAACTTAAGGTAAAGGAGTGGAAAAAGATATGCCATGCAAATGGACACCAAAGGGAGCAGGAGTAGCTATTCTTACATCAGACAAAACAAACTTTATAGCAACAGCAATGAAAAAAGACCAACAGGGACATTATAAAATGATAAAAGGACTAGTCCAACAGGAAAATATCACAATCCTAAATATATATGCACCTAACACTGGAGCTCCCAAATTTATAAAACAATTACTACTAGACCTAAGAAATGAGATAGCTGGCAACACAATAATATTGGGGGACTTTAATATTCCACTGACAGAACTAGACAGGTCATCAAGACAGAAAATCAACAAAGAAATGATGGACTTAAACTATACCCTAAAATAAATGGACTTAACAGATATTTATAGAACCTTCTACCCAGCAACTGCAGAATATACATTCTATTCATCAGCACATGGAACATTCTCCAAGATAGACCATATGATAGGCCACAAAACAAGTCTTAGTACATTTAAGAAAACTGAAATTATATCAAGTATTCTCTCATGTCACAGTAGAATAAAACTGGAAATCAACTCTAAAATAAACCCTCAAAACCATACACATACATGGAAATTAAATAACCTGCTCCTGAATGATCATTGGGTCAACAATGAAATCAAAGTGGAAATTAAAAAATTCTTTGAACTGAAAAATAATAGTGAAAGAACCTGTCAAAACCTCTGGGATACAGCAAAAACACTGCTAAAAGGAAAGTTCATAGTATTAAACGCCTCCATCAAAAAGTATGAAAGAGCACAAATAGAAAATCTAAGGTTATCTTTCATGGAATTGGAAAAACAACAATCCAAACCCAAACCCAGTAGAACAAAAGAAATAATTAAGGTCAGAGCAGAACTAAATAAAATTGAAACAAAAAAAAATAAAAGATAAATAAAACAAAAAGTTCTTTGCAAAGATGAATAAAATTAATAGACCATTAGTGAGATTAACCAAGAAAAGAAGAGAGAAGGCCCAAATAAGCTCAATTAGAAACAAAAAGGTAGATATTACTACTGATACCACAGAAATATAAAAGAGTACACAAGGCTATTGTGAACACCTTTATGTGCATAAACTAGAAAACCTAGAGGAGATGGACAAATCCCTGGAAAAATACAACCCTCCTAGATTAAACTGAAAGATATAGAAACTCT
Source organism: Cacajao melanocephalus (assembly GCA_963573385.1). NCBI lineage: Eukaryota > Metazoa > Chordata > Mammalia > Primates > Pitheciidae > Cacajao > Cacajao melanocephalus. The sequence goes on from CAUYLG010077813.1 coordinate 51,131, forward strand.
GAACAGGTCAGCAACAAGCAGCGAGATTGAAATAGTAATTAAAAAATTACCAACAAAAAGAAAAGTCCAGGACCAGACGGATTCACAGCTGAATTCTATCAGACATTCAAAGAATTGGTACCAATCCTATTGATCCTATTCCACAGGACAGAGACAGAGGGAATCCTCCCTAAGTCATTCTATGAAGCCAGTATCATCCTGATACCAAAACCAGAGAAGGACATAACAAAAAAAGAAAACAAGAGACCAATATCCCTGAAGAACATATATTGCAAAAATCCTCAACATAATACTAGCTAACTGAATCCAACAGCATAGCAAAAAGAAAATCCACCATGATCAAGTGGTTTTCATACCAGGGATGCAGGGATGGTTTAACATCTACAAGTCAATAAATGTGATACACCACATAAACAGCATTAAAAACAAAAATCACATGATCACCTCAATAGATGCAGAAAAAGCGTTTGACAATATCCAGTATCCTTTATGATCAATACCCTCAGCAAAACTGGCATAGAAAGGATATAACTTAAGGTAATAAAAGCCATCTATGACAAATCCATGGCCAATACTAATGAGTGGGGAAAAATTGAAAGCATTTTTCCTAAGAACTGGAACAAGACAAGATGTCCACTTTCGCCACATCTATTCAATATGGTACTGGAACCTAAGGAATTCAATATGGTACTGGAACCTAAGGATTGTCAGGAATCAGAGCAATCAGACAAGAGAAAGAAATAAAGGGCATCCAAATCAGTAAAGAGAAAGTCAAACTGTTGCTGTTTGCTGATAATATGATCATATATCCAGAAAACCCTAAAGACTCAACCTAAAACCCCCTAGAACCGGTAAATGAGTTCAGCAAAGTGTCAGGACACAAAATTAATGTATGCAAATCAGTAGTTTTGCTATACACCAACAGTGACCAAGCTGATAATCAAATCAAGAACTTAACCCCTTTTACAAGAGCTGTAAAAAATATACTTAGGAATATACCTAACCAGTGAAAGACTTCTACAAGGAGAACTATGAAACACTGCTGAAAGAAATTATAGATGACACAAACAAATGGAAAAACATCTCATGTTCATGGACAGGAAGAATCAATATTACGAAAATGACCATATTGCCAAAAGCAATCTACAAATTCAATGCAATTCCAATCAAAATATCACCATCATTTTTCATCAAACTAGAAAAAACAATCCTTAAATTCATATGGAACTAAAAAATAGCCTGCATAGCCAAAGCAAGACTAAGCAAAGAGAACGAATCTGGAGGAATCACATTACACGACTTTGAACTATACTATAAGACCATAGTCACCAAAACAACATGGTACTGGTGTAAAGATAGGCTCATAGACCAATGGAACAGAATAGAGAACCCAGAAATAAAGTCAAGCATTTACAGTCAACTGATTTTCAACAAAGCAAACAAAAACATAAAGTGGGGAAAGTACACCCTAGTCAACAAATGGTCCTGGGATAACTGGCAAGCCACATGCAGAAGAATGAAACTAGATCCTCATCTCTCATCAAAATCAACTCAAGATGAATCAAAGACTTAAATCTAAGACCTAAAACCATAATATTTCTAGAAGATAACATCAGAAAAACCCTTCTAGGCACTGGCTTAGGCAAAGACTTCACAACTAAGAACCCAAAAGCAAATGTAACAGAAACAAAGATAAGTAGATGGGACTTAGTTAACAGACAACCCACAGAGTGGGAGGAAATCTTCATAATCTATGTGTTTGACAAAGGATTAATATTCAGAATCTGCAAAGAACTCAAACAAATCAGCAAGAAAAAAAACAATCAATCCCATTAAAAAGAGGGCTAAGAGGCCGGGCACGGTGGCTCACGCCTGTAATCCCAGCACTTTGGGAGGCTGAGGTGGGTGGATCACGAGGTCAAGAGATCGAGACCATCCTGGCCAACATGGTGACACTCCGTCTCTACTAAAAAACACAAAAACTAGCTGGGCGTGATGGTGCGTGCCTGTAGTCCCAGCTACTCGGGAGGCTGAGGCAGGAGAATTGCTTGAATCCAGGAGGCGGAGATTGCAGTGAGCTAAGATTGTGCCACTGCACTCCAGCCTGGCGCCTGGTGACAGAACGAGACTCTGTCTCAAAAAAAAAAAAAAAAAAAAAAAAAGAGGGCTAAGGACATGAATAGACAATTCTTAAAAGAAGATATACAAATGGCCAACAAATATATGAATAAATGCTCAACATCACTAATGATCAGGGCAATACAAATAAAAACCACAATGCAATACCACTTTACTCCTGCAAGAATGACCATAATAAAAAAATCAAAAAATAATAGATGTTGGTATGGATATGGTGAAAGAGAATACTTTTACACCGTTGGTGGAAATGTAAAATAGCACAACCATTACAAAAAACAGTGTGGAGATTCTTTAAATAATGAAAAGCAGACCTACCATTTGGTCCATCAATCCCACTACTAGGTATCTATCTAGAGGAAAAAGATTCATTACATGAAAAAGATACTTGCACATGGATGTTTATAGCAGTGCAATTTGCAATTGCAATTGCAAAAATTTAGAACCAGCACAAATGCTCATCGATCAATGAGTGGATAAAACCAGGCGTTTATCACAAATGAAAATTCTTTCAGTCTCTGTGATTACTGTTGCCAAATATTACCTGCTTTTTTCTAACATTGTCACCTTTGCTCAAACACTCTGTGGACTTCTGATACTTGGCAGTTTATAGAATTTCAAGTCACTGTTTCAAAACAAAATTGTAGCAAACCTATTTTTGGTGCTGGGGCCAGATGTCATTATCAGGATATCTCTACAGGAGGCTGGAAGTACTTGTAGGTCAGGGTGGCCGAAAGCAGCAGAAATATGTAGAGCAGAGCACAGATGCTCCCACCTTCATAACTGCAAACTTGTTTCTTGGTCAATTGCTTTGCTTTGTGTTTCATTCGCATGTAGCAATCAATGACTACCTTTCAGTGCAGTTTTGTTTAGAATAGTAGTCCTGAAAGTTGGTTTTGCGGCCTCTGGAAAACCCTGAGATCCTTTTATGGGTTCTGTGAGATCAAAATTATTTTCATAATAATTTAAAAATGTTATTTGCCTTTTATGTCTCATTCGCCCAAGAATGTACAGTAGAGTTTTTCAGAAGCTACATGATGCATTATATCACAACAGAATGAATGCAGAAGCAGACAGAATTCAGTTCTAACCCAGATACTGAAGAAATTTGCAAAAATGTAAAACAATAACACCCTTTTCAATATTTTCTATCAAAATTGTTATTTCTATTAACAGGGAATAGGGTTATTATTTTTGAATGAGTTAAATGTTTTTAAAAGTCTGAGTTTGAATATTGAATATAGTAATATGAATTTCTATAATCTACATAAACAAAAGCTCTTTGGGGTTCTCTATAAATTGTAGAAATAAAAAGGGGTCTTGAGACCAAAAAGTTTCCGAATGCTGGCTTGGAGAATTCACTGTAGTCAATTTCTCAATGACTTTGACAGGAATGGTGTATGTCCTGATTCCCCCCACCTCAGGAAACAAGAGGCAGCAGGAAATACACATGATTACAGGTCCCTGGTCTCCCTGTGTCAAACGTCGCTCTCTGCACAGTTGATCTGTTTCCTTGGTAACGTAACTGTAGCTGCCACCTGTGGCCTATTAAAAACCTCCCTGGCCAGTTGGATTCTACAGGGCAATGACTGGGAATAATTAGGAAACTTGGTAAGGAAGTTTCCTCGAACAGGAAATTGGTTCCTCTGGATCTTGTTAAGCATTAACTCTACATCCAAGAGCATGAAAACATTTACTGAAATTAGTACCAGCTTGCAGATCCTCTGGGAGCACTTAGGGCAAATGGAGTCAGGAATCAGGGACTATGAGTTTATTCTTAAAGGCTTAGGTGTCAGCTTTAAGCTATGATAAGGGAGCAATTAGGTTAAAATGACTCCTGAGTTTCTAATGAAGTCACACTTTTAAGCCTCTCCCTGGGGTTAAACACTGGTCTAGAGCAGGGGTGTGAGATGTAATTAAAGTCTACTTTAAATCCAGATGTTTCCCTTCACTGAGCCCCTTTGCCACCACAGACTTCAGTAATAGTTACAAAAGCCTGCCGAACCTAGAGAAGTTGACCAAACTTAAGACAGCCTCACCCAAGCGTGAATTTCTGACAGCTTGATCAGTCTCAACTCAATAAAAAGCAATACATTTTTTCTCTGGATAACACGTGGAGGCTTTAAGATTTGTCCAATATAAACACATGAATCTGAAGTAACAATAAAACAAATTTATAAGAAAAAACGGTTATGTTTTCCCTGAAGAAAAATAAAAGCCAAGGATTCAATAGAGTGAAAAGAAAGAACCAGGGGCCCAGCTCAAAGGTTTCCACCTCGGGTGGGTTCCCTGCTCGGGGCTGCAGCCTGAGGAGCCCAGGTCTGTGCCAGGCTAACACAGCCCATCACAGAGAGTGGTACAGCTGACAGAAAAGTGGCAGCACCATCAGTTCCTCCTATCATTCAAATGCTCTACAGTTGGCCTGAAATGGAAAGCAGTTTCAGTTCCACTCAAAAGATCAACACGTTACAGTCAGAAGAGCATGAGCAGAGAGAAAGAACATTTCAGTGTGAAAATTTTGTAACAAAAGAAGAAAAATACAAAAGTTTGAAAACATAATGAATAATGACTTGAGTGCCTAATATGAGCTGGGAACTCTGCTGAGCTCTTTGTGCTTTCTCATTTAATGCTCTTAACAGTCCTGTAGCGTGGGCACAACTATTACCTTCATTTTACTCATGAAGAAACCTAGCTGAGGGAGCTTAAATACACTGTCCAAATCTAAGTGGCAGAAGAGGCAATACAGTACCTTTCTCTTTAACTCCAAGTTCTAAGTTTTGACCATATCCTAGGCACAGCATGCCCCATTTTCTTCATTCAACTTACACTTACCAAGAGGTCACTCCATGCTAGACCTGAAAATAAGGAACCAAAACAGACATTGTTCCTGCCCATATGGGGCTTATAGTAAACAGCAAAATACATACATAAAATAATTACATTAATCAGTGCATCATCACAAGCCAAGATAAGTGTTTGAAGGATTATGTAATGCAAACCAATGAGACTATCTATCTATCTGCCTATCTATCTATCTATCCATCTATCTATCTATCATCTATCTATCTATCTATCTATCTATCTATCTTCTATCCACTGATCTATCTATCTTGACCTAGGCTGGGCGGGTTAAGAAGACATCTACAAAAAAGTGATATTTACACTTAAATCTGAAGTTTAGGAATTAACCAGGGAGTTTGTAGAGAGTAGATGGCAGAGAAAGCCATGGGCAGAAACAACAAAAGCTCTGTGGCAAAAAGAAATCTCAGGCAAAGAACTCAAAGAAGTATGAGAAGTATTAATGTTATCACTGAGGAAGTCTTAGGTTTAGACATATAGCGCTCGCTTCAGCAGCACATGTACTAAAACTGGATACAGAGAAGATTAGCATGGCCCATGTGCAAGGATTAGAAGTAGGAAACTTTAATACTTCATTAAGGATGCAACTGAAAAATCTCTGTTGCTATATTTTTATTTATTTTTGGTTTTGAACTGTTTGGCTGTTTTTCTTGTGTGAGAAATGTTTCATATATAGATGACAGAGAATAATGTAATAAATATTCATGTAACTACTACTAACTTAAATATATTATAATTGGATAATGCTGTTAAGTATAAGACCTTGATTATAATTGAAGTTTCTTGCATACACCTAATGACGTCAAAAAGTTTTAAGCCAAGAGCAGACATGAACAGATTTGCATTTTGAAAAGATCTTTGAGAAGTTGCAGTGTAGGCAATGGGAAGCAGACATTGATAGGGGGATTCCAGTTAGCTGACTACTGAGGTGGCCAGCTAAGAGGAATGATGGGCTGAACTAAGAGGCAGATAGACTGGGGAGGTATTGGAATGAAACTGGCATGACCATTATGATGGACTGATTAAGGGGAGTGAAAGGGTGCCATGGGGGCTGAAGATAACTTCTGAAATAATTTCTCATGAAACGAAACAGTATTTTGAGGGGTAAAATTATCTATCTCAAGAATTAAGAAAAAAGTACAACCAAATTAAATAGAAACACAATTTTATTTTTTTTTTCAGATCAAGTGGTGTGCACAATGAAAGCAAGGCAAGCTCCACTGAACTCTGCCTCAGTCAGGAGGCAAAAAGCATAAATGCTGCTCAGTATTTGGCCTCATTTTTCAGATCAGAGTATGTTCAGAGACTGACAAAGAGAATTATGAAGGATCTAAATAGTATTTCACAGTGGAATGGCCAAAGGAACTATGAAAGTTTAAATTTAGAAAAAGGAAGGTAGAAGAGGCATTGGAGAGGCTCAAATATTTTAACATTTTTAATATAGATATTGCATGGTTTGTACCATTAAACCCTGGGGGGACTGAGAGGTTTAAAAAACGGATTTTAATAACAGAACCAACAACAAAGGCAATAAGCCCTGACACTAGAGTAATTGAGGCACAATTAATGAAGATCAATTAAAGACAAGATGGAACACATTCTTTAATAAGCTACAGGTTCCCAACTATTGGTTTATTATCCCTCAGAATTCACATAGTCCAAGAATTCAGTTCCACTATCAGAGAAAATTAATTCTTGTTCCAAAGTAAAAATAAATTATAATTGTTAGAAAATTAAGACATTTGAAGACATTGATACTAATATTTATTATTTAGGTAAATGTTTAAAACCTTAATAGCAATAATATTGTTAGTAGAAAATTGTGTTTCTATGAATAGTATAGCCAATGATACTGAGCAGAAAATCTCAATGTCATGTTAATATGACTCTTGAAAACTACAAAAGTTGCAAGGAAGGATAGGTAATAGGGAGATACATTTAGAAAAATAATTGAAGATAGACTGGGAAGCTCCATGGATATCATGAACTCAGAGATTTCATCACCACCAGGCCTGCTTTACAGATAATTGTTTTTGAGCTGAACTATTGTGTTTAGAATTTACTTTAATTGGGCCTTTCTGTTTATAAGTGGACAGGAATATTAAAAATGTTCATTCAAGTAAAA
>CAUYLG010077814.1:0-49864 GCA_963573385.1 Cacajao melanocephalus
GGGCTTGCTTGTAGTCCCAGCTACTCGGGAGGTTGAGGCAGAAGAATTGCTTGAACCCGGGAGGCAGAGGTTGCAGTGAGCCGAGGTCGCGCCACTGCACTCCAGCCTGGCGCCTGGTGATGGAGTGAGACTCTGTCTCAAAAAAAAAAAAAAAAGAAAACTAAGAATGTAAAAGAACTCAAAAAAGAAAATTAAATTACTGATAATTATTTCCCAGATACAGCTATTAATACAGAGCCCCTTTTTATAGGAATGTCTTCATCTCGTATAGTTTTAGGCTATTTTCTTGAAGGCGTCTGGAGCAAGGTTATGCTTTGAGAATTATTAGCAGCAGATCTGTAATTTTATAAAGTTGACTTTATAACATTTTTATGAGTCATTCTGGTGGTAATGGCTATTTAATGTGGAATAGTGGTGAAGACTATGCAAACCATCTGTTAAGTTAATCAGATTAACCAAAGCCATTCTGAAATGAGAAAATTTTGATAATCCACCTATTTATCTTGCCTCTGTCAATTAATGAGCAATCATTGACAATTCCAATAGTAGAAATTTATGAGAACTTCAACTTCAGTTCTGGATACAATCAGAAAAAATGTTGCTCTGGCAGTCCTTCCAATCTTAGTTAATGGCTGGCTATTCTATCGTTCCAGGTGTTTAGGACAAAAGCCCTGGATGGTTAGGGCCTGTCGAAGATGACACTTGTCTTCCTCCCACACCCCGCATCCAGTCTGTAGATCCTGTTGACTGTGCTGTAAAACGTACCCTGAACCTAACCACTGTTTACCATCTGCATTGCTATCACCCTGGTTCAATCCATTGTAATTTCTTACCTGATTTCCTGGAAGAGCCTCCAAAGTAGTTTCTGTTTCCTCTCTTGCCTCCTTTAATCTACTCTGAGCACAGCAGCCAGAGGGATCCTGTTAAAATATGTCAGCTCAGATCACTTTTCTGCTCACAGCCTGGTGGCTTCTTATCTCACTCAGAGTAAAAATCTGAGTCCTCACTGTGACTGCCAGGTCTCCACCACCCAGCTGCCCTCTTTCTTTACCCTGTCCCTGCTCGTCCCTCTTGTGCCCCTGTGGCTGTTCCTGTAATACGCCATGTGCTCTCTCAGGGCTCGTGCGTGGCTTCTGCCCTCACTTCCTGCGTGTCCTCACTCCAGTGTCCCCTTTTCATGAGGTCTTCCTGGCCACCTGTGTCTGATGTCACACTACACTTCTCTACCTTTCCTGCATTATGTTATCTTTTTTTTTTTTTTTCTTGTTTTGAGAGAGAGTCTTGCTCTGTCACCAAGCTCCAGGCTGGAGTGCAGTGGTGCGATCTCTGCTTACTGCAACCTCCACCTCCTGGGTTCAAGCAATTCTCCTGCCTCAGCCTTCCGAGTAGTTTGGACTACAGGCACACACCGCCACACCTAGCTGATTTTTATATTTTTTAGTAGAGACAGGGTTTCACCATGTTGGTCAGGATGGTTTCGATCTCTTGACCTCGTGATCTGCCCGTCTCAGCCTCCCAAAGTGCTGGGATTACAGGCATGAGCCACCGTGCCCGGCCGTGTTATCTTCTTTTTATTGAGTGTATTGTCTAGCTCCATGAGGACAAAAAAATAATTTACCTGTTTTGTTTATTGCAGTATCCTCAGCATTAAAAGGGGCCAGCATATAGTATGCCCTCAGTAAATATTTGTTTACATTTACTAAAGCATTGCTAGACTCAGTCACACGTTATGTCATTTAATACTCAAGCCAACCCTAATTCCATAAAAAATCAATTCTTCTAGGCAGGAAAACTGATGTTTACCAGTATATCTGAAACCAAATGTTTTGAGATCATAACCCTCTAAACACCACAATTATTTTTACAGAAAAAGTTGTAGTATACCCTGGAATTGCTGTATTTTTCCAGAATGCCTTCATCTTTTTTGGGTAAGTTTCTTTTGCATTCTTTATATCTCATCTTTAAAAAAAAAAGTAATAGCTTCTTTTATATCATTTACTATATTTAGTTGCTTAATCATCCAATGCCCTCCTCCATGATATTTTCATAAAACATGAAGAGTAAGGTTGAGAAAGATGTTTTAAATAGATGAGTTGGTTTGCTGCCAACCTTAAGAGCATGTATTAATTTTTAAGATTGCAGCCATGCCCCGCCCTTTTAATGAGTGAGTAACTATGATTCATGCAGATTTAGTTACATAACACTGGTGATGTTCATTTTAAACTTAGATCCTTAACAGTTGCTTTAAACGAAAACCTGCCTAAAACCACTTATCCTTACATTTTGGTTTCTGATATATTGTATAGTTCTTCTGTCCTTGATATTGTGGAATTTCTGAGTGAGATTTGAGGTGTGGAGGAAAAGCCCAAACATTTTTTATCCTTTCCTTTCAATTACAAATGAAAAGATGACTAAAACCTCTAAAAACCTCAAGGCTTTTATCAGTGTTCTCTGATGTTCATCTTTCCTAGAAACTTAGGGCCAGCCCTTTTCTCTCTCTGTGCTTCGCCTCCAGCCACTCCACCCCTCCAACCCCCGACAACCTACCCCTGCCCCTGGCCAGAAGACCCCACAAACAAAACAGCTCTTTATCCTCTGCATCAGGAGTTCCTTCTTATTTTATTACTATTTTTTGTGATGGAGTCTTGCTCTGTCACCAGGCTGGAGTGCAGTGGCTCAATCTCGGCTCACTGCAACCTCTGCCTTCCAGGTTCAAGTGATTCTCTTGACTCAGCCTCCCAAGTAGCTGTCACTACAGGCACACACCACCACGCCCAGCTAATATTTTTGTATTTTTAGTAGAGACAGGGTTTCACTGTGTTGGTCAGGCTGGTCTCTGACTCCTGACCTTGTGATCTGCCCACATTGGTCTCCCAAAGTGCTGGGATTACTGGCGTGAGCCACCGCGCCCAGCCTGCATCAGGAGTTCTTAATCTTTATTCTGTCAGTAGCCTTCTGAAGGTTTGGAATCAGCAGACATTTCCATATGCAGGAAATTGGTGTCTTGCATATTTCTGGAAATAGATAGTTTGTGGCTTTCATCAGATTTTCAAAGAAATCCCTAATCCAAAAAAAGCTAGGAATCTGATGTCTATTCCAGGGCTTTTCCTTCCCCATTCCTTCCCACCCACCTCCAAAAAGGAAACAAAAAATCCCATGTCTACTGAAGCTAATAGTTGCCCTTCAGTAAGAGTCAGCAGTTGGTATTCACACCTATTCCATCACCAGGCATCTTTGCCATTTTATAAAACCAGTTTGGAAATAAGAATGTAAACTTAGATGTGACAAGATGCACAGCCTGTTTGGGTTATACCTTGTATCCTGTAAGCAAATTGAATTTGGTTAGTGGACACCGTTAGCAGAATAGTTGTGGCAGATTGCCTGTTGTGTTAGTCCATTTGCATTGCTATTTAGGGTTACCTGAGGCTGGGTAATTTAGAAAGAAAATAGGTTTATTTTGGCTCACGGTTCTGCAGGCTGAACAGGAAGCATGGTATCAACATCTGCTTCTGGTGAGGGCCTCAGGAAGTTTCCAATCATGGCAGACGGTAAAGGGGGAGCCGGTATATCACACAAAGCCAGAGAGAGAGGAAGAAGAGGTACCAGCCTCCTCTAAACAATCTTGCATGTGAACTAACAGAGTGAGAATTGACTCATCACCTAGGGGATGGCACTAAGCCATTCATGAAAGATTTGCCCCCCGTGACCGACGCGTCCCACTAGGCTCTACCACCAACGCTGGAGATCACATTTAAACAGGAGATTTGGAGGGGACACCTGCCGTTCTGATCATAACAGAATGGTGCTCAGCAGCAGCATGGAATTACTGTTTCAGAAGTCAGAATGGACAGATGTCAGTACCAGAGATGAGCATCTGACAGTGTAGGAGGGACTGGCCCCTGGCTCCTTCCCAAGAAACTCCAGATTAGAGTTCATAGCTTATGACAAATATGGTGGAGTTACAGTGTCTCTTTTAAGCTATTTGGACAGTAGAGGCCTCTAATAACCAACGTCACTTTTTCTTTGTTACAGCAGTAGATGCGATATTAACTAGAAGAGCAGAGATCTGGGATTATAGGAGTGTCCCACCATGCCTGACTAATTTTTGTATTTTTTGTAGAGGCTGGCATTCGCCACATTACCCAGGCTGGTCTCGAATTCCTGGGCTCAAGCAGTCCGTTCTCCTCAGCCTCCCAAAGTGCTGGAATGACAGGCGTGAGCCACTATGCCTGGCCCATAGCCCCATTTCATTTGGTGGCATGCAGGCAGCCATCTGCACTCTGGCTCATCTAAGGCACCTGTGGGTAATTTGCCACCCTCAGCAGTTGGCTTTCCAAAGCCTGGTTGTGTCCATTCCCTGCCTCCTCATCTCCTAAACTGTAATCTGGCCATGGTAGATTCCTCCTTGTTCTACTAACACCTCAGCTGTTATCTTATGCATACAGTTGCCCTATTCAAACTTGTTTTTCCATAAAAGCCCGTCTCAAATATTACCTCTGTAAATCCTTTTATAACTTACTCAGGGCAACTGAATTCTGTGTTTCTGTGCCCCCTTAATACTTAGTATATAAGCCTCCTTTCCCAGCCACCCCCACACGTATACCATATTGGTTAGCAAGAATGGGAGCAATTTGAGGGCAGTAGCTGTGTGTCTTATTTTATAGCCCTGGCCCCAGAACAGTTTGTTGAATGAATTTGATTAACTCAGACATATAATGGTTACATAGTAAACACTGGTTAACTTTTTAAAAGTCACATGAGTCTTTAGTACTCAAAAGTTAAGGTTGTCAGGAAGATGGTGGTAAATAGCACGGTCGAGTGTAATGGAAGAATTCACTACCTTAGAATGATCAGTTTCTGTTTTGATACATTTTGTACCAACATTTTTTCATCAATTATTCTTTGTTGCTTGTTTCACACCATTCTCAAAATCTCACATATTCTTTTCTCAAATTCAGGGAGTCATGTGGTATTTCTTGATTTATTCACAGAGGACTGGTTTTTAAGTTTGGCCGCACTGAAGACTTATGGCAGTGAAAACATCTGATTTCCTGCAGCACGACAGCCCTGCGTGGGTTTGTTTTGTTTTGTTTTTTACTGCTCACTCCCAATCTTTTGTAATGCCATTTTCTAAGCTTATTTCTGAGTGTAGTCTTAGCTTAAAGTTGTGTAATACTAAAATCATGAGAACACCCTATTTAAACAACCAAAAATCTATTGTGGTATGCACTTGATTAACTTATAAAATGTTAAAGGAAACTTTCACATGAATAATTATTGTCAAATGTTATCATGGTATAATTTGTAAAAATAAATTACAAAAGAAATTATGGATTTGTCAATGTAAAAAGTATTTGTCATACCTGAGGTCCAAAACCACAATGAAAGTGCTCTGAAGATTTAATGTGTTTTTATTCACATGTGGGCTCTTCTGTGTCAAATGTTAAATGAAATATAAGCTTTTGTTTGTTTTTAAAATATTTCATGGTCAAAATTCTTCCTCACTATAATTGGTATTTACTTTTACAAAAAATTCTGTGAACATGTAGTGTAAGTGGCACATGCCAGGGGTGAGCGGACGTGTTGGAAGAGAGAAGCAGTATGGTCCAGGCTCCCCACGTCCCTTCCGTAGGGAGCTCTTCCCTGGGGAGCTCTCATTCCAAGGGCAGGAGGATGTGACTCAGCCATGACACGTGGTTCTGGTCGGATGCACAGTCACTCCACACCCACCGTTGAAGGAAAGAGGAAAAGGACAGGGATTTGACAGTCCAGTCTTACACAGGGGCCCATTTCTTGGTAGCTGTTCTGATAATAAACTGGGTTCCATGTTTCATTTCATCTGTATACTGAACCACTAGCCTAACAGACCAGCAAGGTCAACTAGAATGACAAGCATTGGCTACCAGGAGCTCTCATCGTCTCCTGAGGCCTCTTCAGAACTCTGTGGGCCCCACAGGCTCCCCACCTCTGCAAGGTGGGATACATTCTTCATTGTATCCAGAGGTTGACATGTCTTTCATAAAATGTGCTACAATTAGCCCTTTGAAATATTTGCTGGGTGATTTAAATTTGTGCGTCTCTTTTCCATGTTAGCCATCGTTATCTGACTGTATGTTGTGAATATTGCTTGGTGATCAAGATTCTTCTCAAAGAAATGACTTGCTGTCATCCCACATGAACTCCTGATGTGTTTTCTTTTCTTTTTTTTTTTTTTTGGGAGACGGAGTCTCTGTCGCCCAGACTGGAGTGCAGTGGCCTGGCCTGAGCTCAGCTCACTGCAACCTGCAACCTCCACCTCCCAGGTTCAAGCAATTCTCCTGCCTCAGCCTCCCAAGTATCTGGTACTACAGGCACACACTGCCACACCCAGCTAATTTTTTGTATTTTAGTAGAGACAGGGTTTCACCATATTGCAAAGGCTGGTCTCGAACTCCTGAGCTCAGGCATTCCGCCCACCTTGGCCTCCCAAAGTGCTGGGACTACAGGCGTGAGCCACCGCGCCTGGCCTCCTGATGTTTTTTCTACAAAGGTCCATAAAATGTGAAAATTGGAGAAGATCCTAGAGGTTGAACTCCACCTTCTCTTTTTACACAGGAGGGGAACCCAGACCATGGAAATTTAAATGACTTCCTCAAGGTCACAGAACTAGTTTTTCAATCCTGAGGCAGTGCATCCCCCCCCCCCCACCCTGAGCACAACCTCTCCCTACAGTGCAATTCAGAATATGCTCAGGGAACGCCAGCTACCTTGTAGAACTGCTGGGATAAAAGCACGATTCCCACAAGGACTAAGTATCAGTGAATTTTTGTTTTCCCTGTTTTGTATTATCTGCTTTGCTAATGTAGACAAGAGTTAACTAGGTAGCACACTTTATTAAGCATGAGAAAGAATCTTAAGAAGTGTCAATAAAATTTACCCAGAACTTTAATACTGTGTCTGTAACCAAGAAAATATCGATAGCATCATTTTAATGAAACTACAGATTTATTTTAAATTGTTATTAAATTGACTCTTAAACAAGTTTTTAGTCTTATTTTTTAATATCAAAACTGTCTTTGACCTTGTTTCATTGTACATAAGGAGACTTTGTTGTCATGAGCATTTCTCACAGACAGAGTGAGCACCAGCAAAAGGAAGCTGCCTTGTTTTTGAACAGGCCTTGTTTTTCTTGGGTGCTTTTGCTTAAAATCCAACAGCCAAATGAGGAAACTGTAAAAGCAAAACAAACATTTTTATCACAGATGAACCCACATACTGATTTTGGCTTGATCTCTTGAAACTTAGCCTAAAGATGTCTCATCACAAAGACTTTAGAAGTTCTTTAATACAATCTGAATTGGAAGAGATCTTAGCTAGGTTTTATTTTGTATAGCATTTTACATGGATCATTGATAAATGGCCATCTGGCTTTTGTTTGAATGCCTCCAGAGGCAGGGGACTCACTACTGCCATATGAAGTAGCTCATTCCATTTGGCAGACAGTTGAGATCATTAGAAATTTATACTGCACCTCCCCTGGGCCTGGTTAAATTCTTTGGAGAAGCATAGAGAAAACATTTTTCTTCTATATGCCAGTCTTTTTTTTTTTTTCTTTTGAGATGGAGTTTTGTTCTTCTCTCCCAGGCTGGAGTGCAGTGGTGTGATCTCGGCTCACTGCAACCTCCACCTCCTGGGTTCAAGCACGTCTCTTGCCTCAGCCACCAAGCCCAGCCAATTTTTGTATTTTTAGTAGAGACAGGGTTTCACCGTGTTGGTCCGGCTGGTCTTGAACTCCTGACCTCAGGTGATCCACCCACCACCTCAGCCTCCCAAACTGCTGGGATTACAGGTGTGAGCCACCACGCCCAGCCTCCATGCCTGTCTTCCAAGTATTTGAACAGAGTTCTTAGGTCTCCTTTGGCCGCCTTCTACAAGCTGTGCAGACCCTGAGTTCTGAAGTGGTAGCACCACAGCCCGTCATAGAACCTCACTACATGTGGCATAAACCTGGACCTCAGAGCTCTGAAACTGGAAATCAAGAGTAGTTAACACAGAGTGTTTTGCTAACATTTCACATACATTATCTCCTTTAAACCCTAACAACACGGTGAGGAGTTACTGTTAGTATCTCCATGTCAGAGACGGCGAGACTGAGGCTACGAGATGACGGAGCTGGCAGTGGTAGAACCCAGATCTGTCTGACTCCGGAGCACAAACTCTTAAAAGATGGGATTTGATCTCATTTTATAGATGAAGAAACTGAGCCCCAGAGAAGTGACCTGCCCAAGGGCACCAGCCTGCCAGTGGGAGAACTAGGACTAGCATTCGGATCTGCCTCGGAACACGGCCTCACCAAGGCTGGGGAGTCCGTTGGCAGGCTGCTGATGTGCTTTCCTATTTTACTTTTTTTAACATATATTTTTTGAGGCAGAGTCTCACTCACTGTGTCGCCCAGGCTGGAGTGCAGTGGCATAATCTCGGCTCACTGCAACCTCCCCTTCTCCTGGGGTTCAAGTAATTCTGCCTCAGCTTCCCAAGCAGCTGGGATTACAGGTGTGTGCCACCACATTCAGCTAATTTTTTATTTTTTGAAATGGAGTCTCGCTCTGTTGCCCAGGCTGGAGTTCAGTGGCATGATCTCGGGTCACTACAACCTCTGCCTCCCAGGTTCAAGCGATTCTCCTGCCTCAGCCTCCCGAGTAGCTGGGGTTACAGGCACCTGCCACCACGCCCAGCTAATTTTTTGTATTTTTAGTAGACAGGGTTTCACCACATTGGCCAGGCTGGTCTCGAACTTCTGACCTCATGATTTGCCCACCTCGGCCTCCCAAAGCACTGGGATTACAGGCGTCAGCCACCGCGCCCTGCCCCAGCTAATTTTTTTTTTTTTTTTCCGAGACAAAGTATCCCTCTGTCACCCAGGTTGGAGTGCAGTGATGAGATCTAGGCTCACTGCGACCTCTGCCTCCAGGGATCAAGTCATTTTCCTGCCTCAACCTCCTGAAGAGCTGGGACTTCTGGTGTGGGCCACCATGCCTGGCTAATTTTTGTGTTTTTAGTAGAGATGAGGTTTCACCATGTTGGCCAAGCTGGTCTTGAACTCCTGACCTCAAGTGATCTGCCCACCTTGGCTTTCCAAAGTGCTGGGAATACAGGCGTGAGCCACCGCACCTGGCCTGTTTTCCGACTTTACTTTAAAAGCTGGCTCTCCTCGTGTTGTTGAACAAGGATTTGTTAGACCCTTACTGTGTCTCTAGAACATTTATTTGAAATCAGAAGTAGGGGTGATACAAGTGTGACAAGGGTAGCCTTTAAAAACTTTGCATAAAACAGCAAGAGGAACTCTTAACACATTTTGTTATTTTTTTTTAACCAAAACAGTAGTGTTTATATTTCTTGGCAATAAAATAATTTTTAAAAATAAACTGCAAATACTCATTCAGAAGCCAATGGATGCTGTTCAGCACATTGCAGTTATTTCAGAATCCGGCCTACACGCTTAACCCTGTCATTCTACTTCACTCTCAAACTTTCATTTTAGGCATTGCTTCCCCACTCAACCCTTTGGGAGTTTCCCATTTGCCTCAAGGATAAAATTGAAGTGGCTCTCGCCCCCTTCCAGCCTTTTCACACGCTGCGGAGCCAGCCTGCTCATGCTGCTTCTGTTCCTGCAGATGCTCTCCCCCTTGCTTGGAATGCCTTGCACTTCCTGCTGCTTAGCCAAATCCAACCCAACTCTAGTTCCCTTCTCCCCGGCCTCCCCATGATCCCTCCCTCCCCTCATTCTAGCAGCTCCAGCCAGGATTATTTGTTTTGTATTTTACATTTTATCTATTTATATATATTTTTTTGAGATAGAGTCTCGCTTTGTCTCCCAGGCTGGCTCACTGCAACCTCTGCCTCCTGGGTTCAAGCGATTCTTCTGCCTCAGTCTCCCAAGTAGCTGGAATTATAGTCGCACGCCACCATACCTGGCTAATATTGTATACTTTTGGTAGAGCTCAGGTTTCACCATGTTGGCCAGGCTGGTCTCAAACTCCTGACTTCAAGTGATCTGCCCTCCTCAGCCTCCCAAAGTGCTGGGATTACTGGCGTGAGCCACCGTGCCTGGCCATTTATTTATTTAGAGACAGGGTGTCGCTCTGTCACCCAGGTTGGAGTGCAAGTGGTGCAATCTCAGCTCACTGCAACCTCCGCCTCCCAGGCTCAAGTGATCCTCCCACCTCAGCCTCCCAAGTAGCTGGGACTACAGCCACACATCACAGTGCCCAGCTACTTTTTATAAGACAAGAGTTTTGCCATGTTGCCCAGGCTGGTCTTGAACTCTTGGACTCAAGCAATTCACCCGCCAAAGTGCTGGGATTACAGGCGTGAGCCACTGTGCCCAGCCATTCTACTTTTCGAACCAGGGTGTCACTCTCACCCAGGCTGGAGTGCAGTGGTGCAGTCAGCTCACTGCAGCCTCTAACTCTGGGATCAAGCATTCCTCCCGCCTCAGGCTCTCAGAGCACTGGGATTACAGGTGTGAGCCACTGCGCTTGGCGCCACTTGTTTAGTCTTTAACAGACAGAGCTGTGCACATAGAAAGATCCAGTCTTCCCAAGTCGTTAAACCCCCAGTTTCCCTGTCCTCCCCACAATACTCAGAACAGGGGTTTGACCATGGGAGACTCAGAAAAAAAGTTATTGCTTGACTTCAGAAAGGTTAATTGTGGAATTAATCTTACTTTTTAAATTTTTGTTTATTCATTTATTTTGAGACAGCATTTTGCTCTGTCAGCCAGGCTGGACTGCAGTGGTACAATCTCAGCTCACTGCAGGCTACTTCCTGGGCTCAAGTGATTCTCCCACCTCAGTCTCCCAAGTAGCTGGGACTACAGGCATGCATCACCATGCCAGGCTAATTTTTTGTAGAGATGAGGTGTCACTATATTGCCTAGGCTCGTCTCTAACTCCTGGACTCAAGCCATCCTCCTGCCTCAGCCTCCCAAAGTGATAGAGTTACAGCTATGAGACACCACTCCCGGTCGTGGAATTAGTTTTAAAAAGCGCACATCAGTGAGCCCTTATGCTTTGCAAAGCATGAAATAAAATCCATGGTTTATTAAACTGAAATAAAGATGGGAACAGTTTATTCTTTTAGTGAAAGCAGAAAACACATAAAAAATTGTGTTATTAACTGAATTTTTGGCTGGGCATGGCGGCTCATGCCTGTAATCCCAGCACTTTGGGAGGCCAAGACAGGCAGATCACCTGAGTCAGGAGTTCGAGACCAGCCTGGCAAATGTGGTGAAACCTCGTCTCTTCTAAAACTACCAAAATTAGCCAGGTGTGGTGGTGTGTGCCTGTAGTCCCAGCTACTCAGGAGGCTGAGGCAGGAGAATCGCTTGAACCTGGGAGGCAGAGGTTGCAGTGAGGTGAGATCACGCCATTGCACTCCGGCCTGAGCTACAGAGCGAGACTTTGTCTCAAAAAAAAAAAAGCAATAAATAAATAAACAATTTTTGTACATAAGCATGTGGTGAGGATGACTGTAAACTGCAGGAGGGTAGGAGATGAGCATACCTGGCTCCTGGAGACCCATGACTATGTTTTATTCAGAATTATCTCTCTGGCACTTCACACAATGTCACGAATTAGGTAATACATGTAGTGGAAGGAATTAGCATATGAATGACTGCATTTAAATAAAGCATCCAAGGATGAGATGGGTGTCCTTGGGGAGTGGTGAGTGCCCCCTGCAGGAAGTGCCAGGCGTGGTCTGGCCACCAGTGAAGCAGTCATTAAAGCTGGCTTTAATGTCCTTCCAACCCTGGCAGTCAGTTCTATGAAATGTAGTAAGAGTATTATCCAATAACATTTAAATGTTAATGGCTGGTTGGATGGTTTGCCAAAAAAAAAAAAAAAAAATCACCCCTGGATTTATCAGCTTTGCAAGTCTGCACCCTTGCCTCTTTAATGGGTATTTGGCTTTCAGCTGCAAGCTGAGAATGGTATACTGCTGAATAAACGGTTCTGTGCAGGTGCAAGAACACAAGTCAGAAGATTTCTGGGGGCGGGGTGGAGCTGGAATCACTTCTCTCCAGGAACTGCACCCAACACATACGTGGGGTGTCTTTGGAGCCAAAAGACATCAACTCAAATTTCTCCTGTCCGATGCATTGGTTCTGTCATTTTAGGCAAGTTACTTAATCTCTCTAGGCCTCAATTTCATCATCTTCAAGATTGACATACTTAATTTTTTTTTTTTTTTTTTTTTTTTTTGAGACAGTGCCTTGTTGTGTTGCCCAGGCTGGAGTGCGATGGCATGATCTTGGCTCACTGGAACCTCCGCCTCCCAGCTCAAGCAATTTTCCTGCCTCAGCCTCCTGAGTAGCTGAGATTGCAGGTGTCTACCACCATCCAAGCTAATTTTTTTGTATTTTTAGTAAAGACAGGGTTTTACCATGTTGGCCAGGCTGGTTTCGAACTCCTGACCTCAAGTGATTTGCCCACCTCTGCTTCCCAAATTGTTGGGATTACAGGCATGAGCCACCACGCCCGTCTGAAATACTTTTATGCAGGATTGTTGTGAGGATAAAATCAGGTAATGTGGAAAAGCACCTAGCACAAAATCAGAAACTGTAGGCTTGCAATATGATAGCTCTTATGCTCACACATTCCTTCATGGTTGGCTAAATCCCTAGTAATAAACTTCCACATTCACATGGTGGTTTGCATTTCACAGAATGTTGTTACAGACCTTCCTTCCTTCCTTCCTTCCTTTCTTCCTTCCTTCTCTCTCTCTCTCTCTTTCTCTCTCTTTCTTTCTTTCGATGGACTCTCCCTCTGTGGCCCAGGCTGGAGTGCAGTGGCATGATCTCGGCTCACTGCAACCTCCGCCTCCCAGGTTCAAGGGATTCTCCTGCCTCAGCTTCCTGAGTAGCTGGGATTACAGGAATGCACCACCATGCTCGCTAATTTTTTTTTTTTTTTTGTATTTTTAGTCGACACAGGGTTTCACCATGTTGGTCACGCTGGTCTCAAACTCCTGACCTCGTGATATTCCCACCTCAGCTTTCCAAAATGCTGGGACTACAGGCATGAGCCACAGCACCCAGCCACCTCACTTGATCTTTAAAACAACCCACTGAGGTAGAACGAAGATTACTACTCTTATTTTACCAGTGAGAGAGGTCGAGGAACTTGCCTACATAATACATACATTAATACATAATACATTATATTACATAATGCATTACATTACAGAATGATGGCTAATATCAAGTTTCCTCATTCCAAATGCACGCTCGTTCTAGTTAACCTGTTGCTGCAGTGACTAGTGTTAGATGAGGTTCCTCGGATTTCTTTAATCTATCCAGCATATATATACATATATATATATATATATATTTTTTTTTTTTTTCAGAGACACACTGTCACTCTGTCACCGAGGCTGGAGTGCAATGTTGTGTTCACGGTGGTTCTCTGCAGCCTTGACCTCCTGGGCTCAAGAGATCCTCTCCTCTCGGCCTCCTAAAGTGCTGGGATTATAAGTGTGAGCCACTGAGCCTGACCTATATAGCAAATATTTATTGCGACTCAAGTGGTTGAGCTGGAAATTTGTCCTGTTTGTGGTATCCTTGGTCAATTAGCATAGTACTTGGTATAGAATAGTTACTCAATAAATACCTGAGGAATGAATGAATAGATTAAACCAATTTTCTGAGTCCTTTTGATAGAGTACCCTGATTTTGCTAAATGGGCAAGAACGCTTGCAAGGGACAAAGAGAGACTGGTTGTTGAGGGAAGCCAGGAGCTGATGGCCGCAGAGAGAAGCTGAGGAAGTAGGTTACATGCAACACACGGATGATTCTCAGAATCATCATGCTGTGCAAAAGAAGCAAGACAAAGGGGAGTACGTGCTGCATGATTCCCTTAGTGTACAATTACAGAGGGCTGGGCACAGTGGCTCATCCCTCTAATCTAGCACTTTGAGAGGCCAAGGCAGGAAGACTGCTTAAGCCCAGGAGTTTGAGGCCAGCCTAGACAATATGGTGAAACCTCATCTCTACAAAAAATACGGAAATTAGCCTGGCATGGTGGCATACACCTGCAGTCCCAGCTACTCAGGAGGCTGAGGGGGAGGATCATCTGAGCCTGGGGAGGTTGAGGCTACAGTGAGCCATGACTGTGCCACTACAGTCTGGGTGACAGAGTGAAACCCTGTCTCAAACAAAAAAAAATTATAGAATATGCAAACTATAGTGACAGAAAGTAGTTCAGTGGTGGTTACCAGGTAGGGGGGCAGAATTTCAAAGGAGCAGAAGGAAGTGTGTAGGAGTGATGAGTGTGCTACTTGTCTTGATGGTGGTGATGGTCTCATGGGTGTATAAACATGTTAAAAATGTATCAAATTATATACTTTAAATATGTACAATTGTTTTGTTTTTGAGATGAAGTCTCACTCTATTGCCCAGGCTGGAGTGCAGTGGCATGCTCTCGGCTCACTGCAACCTCCATTTTCCTGGTTCAAGTGATTCTCCTGCCTCAGCCTCCCTAGTAGCTGGGATTACAGGCTCCTGCCACCACACCTGGCTAATTTTTGTATTTTTAGTGGAGACAAGGTTTCACCATGTTGCCCAGGCAGGTCTCAAACTCCTGACCTTAAGCAATCTGCCTGCCTTGGCCTCCCAAAGCGTTGGGATTACAGGTGTGAGCCACCATACCTGCCCTAAATATGCACAGTTGATTGTAGGCCAGTTACACCTCAAAAAGCTATTTGAAGAGGAGGAAGAAGAGAAGGAGAGGATGGAGAAGGAAAAGAAGGGGCAGGATCTCTCCCCAGCTTCTCTCTGCTTGGCTCTCAGGCACAGGTGTCCAGGCCCATAAAAAGGTGGCTTCTCTGTCCCTTCAGTGAGCAACATCTTGGATGCTGGGTGGGGTAAGCATTGGCCTGGGACTCAGAAGGCCTGGGTTCTGGTCTTGGCTCTGCCACTCACAAAAGTACAGCATCAGACAGTAGCCTGACCACTGCTGGCCCCGACTTGCTGTGGCAATACTGGTCCCTGCTGGTCCAGTCTACCCACAGCATTGACTAGAGGATGGCCTGGGGGACACATCGGAGTGCTGAGTGAACTCTGAGTGTGGGTCAAAGGCGGGGGCTGGGGGACATAGGGATTGAGCCCCGACCTTCTTTACCTTCTTTCTAGCCCAGTCACAACAACAAACGCTACAATGTAACACAGGGACTGAGCTCTATGTCCCTTTGCTAAGTGACTTCAGACTCCTGTACTACAAATTTTTTTGTGCCTGCTTATCATTTATCAAGAGCTGTGTTCAGGACTCAGCCTGGACACTCACACACTGTAAGATCTTTTTTTTTTTTTTTTCTCCAGACAGAGTCTGGCTGGCATGATCTAGGCTCACTGCAACCTCCACCTCTTGGTTTCAAGCGATTCTCCTGCCTCAGCCTCCTGAGTAACTGGGATTACAGGCATGTGCCACCATGCCCAGCTAATTTTTGTATTTTTAGTAGAGATGGGGTTTTGACATGTTGGCCAGGCTGGTCTTGAACTCCTGGCCTCAGGTGATTTCCCCACCTTGGCCTCCCAAAGTGCTGGGATTACAGGTGTGAGCCACCGTGCCCAGCGGGCTGTAAGATCTTGATAAGTCATGTCTCTACTCTTAGCATCTGTTGAAAAGGGGTTGGATTCCAGGGCTTGAGGCTTCTTCCAGCTCTTGCATTGTGGGGCTGTCACCTGCATGTCAAACTACTTGCCTAGGTTGAGGACTGCAGATGGGGAGGGGAAGTGCAGCCAGTGGCAGTTGTCTCATCCCTGACCCTGAATGAATTTGAGGCATCAGGGAAATGGTGACCTTCAACACCTCCCCACCACCCTCCCCCACACACATGGCCTTGTTCTTCCTCCAGTTCCTCCTGCAATGCTCCTTACTTCATTTTTGTTTTTGTTTTACTCGTAAACACCAAGTCAACATATATAGCCAGGTATCTTTTTAAGTTCATGCAAAATCTATCAAAATCTATCATGTTAATAGGTTACAAATCTTACCTCCCAGAAAGCTTGGTCATCAAAATATTTAGCCACATGAGGTCCTTTCCATATTTTAAGACTTAGGAGCAAACCTGTTTAAATACATGATTAAATGTTAAAATATTTGGAGCACAGGATTTTTTATCTCAAGATTAATCAAAATATTGTGTGTCAAAACTACCGTATCTCAACAGAAATCTTTTTTCTCCCACAGTTGAAAGACAGACAAATAAATGGAAGCCCTGTCATTCCTGGACCAGCTTAATTTAGTAGACATTTTATTTTACTTTATATTTATTTATTTGAGATGGAGTCTCGCTCTGTCACCCAGGCTGTAGTACAACGGTGCAATCTCCGCTCACTGCAACCTCTGCCTCCTGGGTTCAAGTGATTCTCCTGCCTCAGCCTCCCAAGTAGCTGAGACTACAGGTGCCTGCCACCACATCCAGCTAATTTTTTTTTTTTTTGTATTTTTAGTAGAGACGGGGTTTTACCATGTTGGTCAAGATGGTCTCAAACTCCTGAGCTCAGGTGATCTACCCGTCTCAGTCTCCCAAAGTGCTGGGATTACAGGTATGAGCCACTTCGCCTGGCAATTCTGTAGACATTTTTTAAAAAGGAACTGGGAATGGCAATGATCTCCAAAAGGCTGAGATGACACTGAGCAGTACACAAGAGCCACGGATCTGACGCCCTTCCCCAGATGGAGTAGAAGGGCCCCATGAAAGCGGATCCATGTAAGACGTACGGGCTACTATGGAGGGTGACTCCAATTGGGTGCTCCTATAGGTCTGTCTTCTCTGGCTCCAGTCAACTCCCGGCAACCTCAGCTTAAGATTCCACTTGTGTCGTTAAGAGAGTAGCTTATAACTTGCTTTTATGCCTGTACTTCCTTTTCCCCATCTTTTTTAGTATCTTTTATTTTTTAGTTTTGAGACAGGGTCTCATTCTGTTAACCAGGCTGGAGTGCAGTGGCACAATCACAGCTCATTGCAGCCTCAAACTCCTGGGCTCAAGCAATCCTCCCACCTTAGCCTCCCAGGTAGCTGGGACCACAGGTGTGTGCCACCACACCCAGCTCATTTTTTGTATTTTTGTAGAGATGGGGTTTTGCCGTGTTGCCCAGGCTGGTCTTGAACGCCTGAGCTCAGTTGATCTGCCCACCTTTGCCTTCCAAAGTGCTGGGATTACAGGGGTGAGCTACCATGCCCAGCCTTCTTTCCACGTCTAGTCTCTGCCCAGATAACATGGCCATATGTATTCCTCCAGCTTCCCAAAGCTGGCTGAATTTCACAGGACACATTGAATGAGTGCTTCCTTTCACAGGAAGCAAGGAAATCCTCCTGATAGATTTATCTGTGTATTATGAAGGATGATCAGTTCCAGTGTCATTAACAAGAATGGGTGAGTGCTTAGTGAGACTCGTATTTCCCTTTTGGAGTGCTGCCTTTAACTGATATTGGCATGCAGGGTTCAACCAGCATAACTCAGTTAGCTTGAATTACTCAGAAATGATCTCTGGCACCTGCATGAATTTTCCAGATAGCTGAGGCTTACTCATCACTGAGGAATGCCTGTCTAAAATATATTTTGTCTTCTAAGACAACATGGAACATATTTAGACTTAAAAAAAAAATCAGAACCATCACTAGGAACACCCACTTATGAAACATGCCATATAAGGTGGAAAAGGTGTGCAGCCGTGGAGGGTGCTTGGCCTATTCTCTCAGCAGCCCGAGCATTTTCTGTTCTTGTGTCTGGTTTTAAGAATTTCTCTTTCTTTGTTAGGCTCTTTGCTTTTATTTATAACTTCTGCTGGTGTACTTTACCTCTAGAAACCTAGCCCACCTCTAATCTGCTACTTCCAATCCACCTGAGCTGGGAAACCCAATAACTACGCTTGATAGGTCTGTTATTTATTTATTTATTTATTTACTTATTTATTTATTTATTTTTAATAGAGATGAGGTTTCACCTTGTTGGCCAGGCTGGTCTTGAACTCCTGACCTCAGGTGATCTGCCCGCCTCAGCCTCCCAAAGTGCTGGGATTACAGCCGTGAGCCACCGCGCCCGGCTGGTCTGTTTTTTAAATAAGTACAGATAGGCTCCAAATAGAGGGGTCAATGAACAAGTTAAATGCTTGGCTTTTGGGAGTCCAGCTGGTGCGATTTTGGCTGCTTGAGGGACTTTTTTCCCTTCCATTGTCCAAGTTGTTTTGTTTTCTTTTTAGAGAGAGGGTCTCGCTCTGTTGCCCAGGCTGGAGTGCAGTGGCACGATCTCAGCTCACTGCAACTTCTGCCTCCCACGCTCAACAGATCCTCCCACTTCAGCCTCCAGAGTAGCTGGGACTACAGGTGCACCACCATGCCTGGCTAATTTTTGTATCTTTTGTAAAGATGGAGTCTCACTATGTTGCCCTGGCTAGTCTTGAACTCCTGGCTTCAAGCTATTCTCCCGCCTCAGTTTCTCAAAGTGCTGGGATTACAAATATGAGCCACCCATGTTGTTTTTTAATCACCAGTTTGCTAATGTCAAAAGCAACATGTAAAGAGGAAGTCTTATTGGTCTTTTTTTTTTTTTTTTTTTTTTGAGATGCAGTTTTGCTTTTGTTGCCCAGGCTGGAGTGTAATGGTGAGATCTCGGCTCACTGCAACCTCCGTCTCCTAGGTTCAAGTGAGTCTCCTGCCTCAGCCTCCCAAGTAGCTGGGATTACTACAGGCATGTGCCACCATGGCCAGCTAATTTTGTATTTTTAGTAGAGACGGGGTTTCTCCATGTTGGTCAGGCTGGTCTCAAACTCCTGACCTCAGGTGATCCGCCTGCCTTGGCCTCCCAAAGTGTTGGGATTACAGGTGCGAGCCACCATGCCCAGCAGGTCTTAACTCTTAAAGGAACAATATGATTGTCTTTTCCTCTATTCTCTTTTTTGACCCCAGTGAAGCATAAGAAAACACCCCCAGGTACTTTGTAAGACAAGGGGCAAGTCAGCACCACCTTGAACATACCAGTGATAACAGTGAATGGTGTGATTCTGGGGACAGGGTTGCTAAATAAAATGCAGGATACCCAATTCATTTTGAATTTTAAAAACAGGCACTCTGCATTTTTGCTAAATCTGGCAGCCTTCCCAGGGTTGGACTGCCAGCTGCCACAGAGCGAATGTCACCTTATGGAATTTACTCTGCTCTGCCTCTGCTTCCTCACACAGGCTCTGCTGAAAGCTAAGGCCAGACTCTGCTACATTAAAGCAATTCTAGCCAACCTCACGCTCAAAAATTACCCAGGGAACTTCAAAAAATACCTTAATATAGTTTGTTAAAGTTGGAAGGAAGCCAGCTTAGTTACTATAATCTCTTCATTTTACAAAGAAGCTAACCAAGGCTCAGAGGGAGTAAAGTGACACGCCCAATGTCACACAACTCATAGTCTCATAGTGTCTTATGCCATTTTGTCTCTTATTTGGCATCCGCCTCCTGCTTAGGGACACATATACGGGTGTTTAACGAATAAAAGATGTTTGCTTATAGAATAAAGGTGAACAGTTCTGGATGGAAAGCATATTTTCTTTCTTTTTTTTGAGAGAGAGTCTCACTCTTGTTGCTCAGGCTGGAGGGCAGTGGTGCAATCTTGGCTCACTGTAATCTCCGCCTCCCGGGTTCAAGCCATTCCCCTACTTTAGCCTCCTGAGTAGCTGGCACTACTGGCGTGTACCACCATGTCTCGCTAATTTTTGTATTTTTAGTAGAGACAGGGTTTTGCCATGTTGGTCAGGCTGGTCTTGAACTCCTGACCTCAGGTGATCCAGCCGCCTCAGCCTCCCAAAATGCTAGGATTACAGGCATAAGCCACCGTGCCTGGCCGGAATGTATGTTTTCTTTTTCTTTCTTTTATTTCTTTCCCTTTCTTTCTTTCTTTTCTTTTTCTTTCTTTCTTCTCTCTCTCTCTCTCTTTCTTTCTTTTGGAGACAGAATCTTGGTTCACTGCAACCTCTGCCTCCTGGTTCAAGCAATTCTCCTGCCTCAGCCTCCCAAGTAGCTGGGATTACAGGCGCCCGCCACCATGCCTGGCTAATTTTTGTATTTTTAGTAGAGACGAGGTTTCACCACGTTGGCCGGGCTGGTCTCGAATCCTGATCTCAGGTGAGATGCCGACCTCAGGTGATGCTCACTTCAGCCCTCAAATTGCTGAGATTACAGGCATGGGCCACCATACCTAGCCACATATTTTCACCTGGCATATAAGACTGACTAATTAGCAACTCCTCAAGATATCTGGCTGTTCTATTGTATTGCAAGAGCAGAAACATACTTTACTCCTTTGTTGAAAGCTCTCCAGTGGCTTCCCATCTCCCATAAGGGCCTGCTCCTGGCTACCATTCTACCTTCAACCCCTGCTGCTCCTTCTCATTCCATCCATACCAACCATACTGGTCTCCTTACTGCTCCCTCAACACACAAACCGTGCCCCAGGGCCTTTGCACTTGCTCTCCTATTTTCATGCAATGTTCTTCCCCTAAATAAATGCATGGCATATCTCCTTCCTTTTCACTGGGGCCTCTGCTTAAAAGCTAACTACTCAGATAAGCCTTCCCTGACCACCCCCCTAAAAGAACACCCCATCCCACATTGCATCTATGTTTCCCTACTTTGCTCTGTCTTCACAGCCACTTATTACCAGCCGACATAGTAGACACTTACTTGTCTATTTATTGTTACTACCCTCCCCTACCAGAAGATCAGTTCCATGAGGTCAGGGAATTTGTTTTGCTCATTGCTGGGTCCCTAGTGCCTGGCTCATGGTAGATATTGAATAAATATTTGTTGAATAAAATAGTATTATGGGTATCCTTAGGAATAAAAGGTAGGCTTTTGGGTGTAAGGATTTCCTTGGGCTTCTGTGCAAAACTGAGCGTGATTATCACCCTTGGGTTTAAGAGTGTGCAATGTTGCCACTCTCCCTACTTATAACTTTAGGGACATCCCTTCCCTGCCCTGGCCTCACAGTCCACATTGGCAGCAGGTGACCTCTAAGGACCATTCCAATTCTGAAATTATGTTATCTGCAGGGAAAGAGACAGAGCAGATATACACCAGCCACACAGCAGGGTGCGCTCTGGACATGGGTGCTGTGTCCTGGGCAATAGTGGAAAAAAGGTGGCCTCACACTGACCTGTCAGGAGACCAGATGCGAGACCCATCGCCACAGCCAAGCTGAATAGCCCAACGTCAAGGAGGACCTGGTAGAGAATCCTAGAAATGACAAAGCAGAGGTGGTCACTTGGGCATCAAGCAGCAGAAGTCATCGGGGACAAAAAAGACTGTCGGTGTCAGTAGTGTCATTGCTAGGAAGGGCCACGAGGAAAACAAGGGTCCTCTTCATGGCTGGTACATTCTCCTGTCATTTTCCCAAAAAGCCATGCAGATACATGGGAGGAAGGGAGTGAGGGAGGGAGGGGAAGGAGATTCCAAGATCGTCTTTGGCTTATTTTAGTTCTTAGCACTTCGCGGATAATGAGCCAGACCAGGAGTCAGAAAACTGAAGCTCAAGTCCCAGCTCTGTCACTTACTAGCTGTGTGATCCTGGGCAAGTCCCTTAAGCTCTCAGGGCCTCCGGTTTTCTCTCTTTTTTTTTTTTTTTTTTTGTGAGATGGAGTCTCACTCTGTCATCAGACTGCAGTGCAGTGGCACAATCTTGGCTCACCGTAACCTCCACCTCCCAGGTTCAAGCAATTCTCGTGCCTCAGCCTCCCAAGTCGATGGGACTACAGGAGCGTGCCACCACACCTGGCTAATGTTTGTATTATTAGTAGAGACAGGGTTTTACCGTGTTGACCAGGCTGGTCTTGAACTCTTGACCTCAAGTGATCTGCCCACCTCGGCCTCTCAAAGTGCTGGAATTATAGGTGTGAGCCACTGCAGTCTGGCCAGCCGCCAGTTTTCTCATTAGGCAATCAAAAATGCAGGTTCTGGACAGGCATAGTGGCTCACACCTGTAATTCAAGCACTTTGGAGGCCAAGGAGGGCGGATCACCTGAGGTTGGGAGTTCAAGACCAGCCTGACCAACATGGAAAAAAAAAATGCAGGTTCTATTTCTCTTGGGGCAAGGTGGGTAAGGTACAGCTTGGCTTTCAGACCCATCTCCCCTCCCCATCCCTTCCCCTTGAACATACTTCCAGGTCCTCTCTCCTTCAAAACAACCCCAGGGCTTCAATTTAAAGATTATGCTATTACAGCGGCCCTCGGATGCTGAATGTGATTGTCCCAGGGTTGAGCCTGCACCTACGCACTGCCAGCCCCTTCACTGCAGCCCCACGGATGGTTGTACACAACAAGCTGTTTTTTTTTTTCTTTTTTTGAGACAGAGTATTGCTCTGTCGCCTAGGCTGGAGTGCCCTGGTGCGATCTTGGCTCACTGCAACCTCTGCCTCCCAGGTTCAAGTGATTTTCCTGCCCCCAGTCTCCCAAGAAGCTGGGACTACAGGCGCCCACCACCACGCCCAGCTAATTTTTTGCATTTTTAGTAGAGACAGGGTTTCACCGTGTTGGCCAGAATGGTCTCAACCTCCCGACCTCGTGATCCACCTACCTCGGCCTCCCAAAGTGTGGGATTACAGGCGTGAGCCACCGCGCCCGGCCAACAAGCCAATTTTTAAGCCTTTCCTACTTCTTGTCTCAATAGGTGGGCAGTTCATGTTCTCATTTGGAAGACAAAGCCTGCAGCCTGGTGGGGTGGACCCCACCTCCTTGTATGTCATTTGGTTATTTTCCCTCTCTTTACTGATTCCTCGTTATAAAGTAGGGGAAAAGAATGATAGTCCCTACCTCACAGGATCATGGGAGAGTACAGAGAAATTTAAAAAGTTACCCTCAGACTAGAAAAACAGAGTACATTTAAAAAAGATAAAAAGAGTGGCCACCCTGCTGCTCATGTAGTGAGTGCAGGTGTCAACAATTACCTTCCCCGCAGATTCAGGGAGCCATCCCCCGTTCTGTGTGGCAGGCTCTTGGCCCTTATATTTGACGCCTTTGTGTACCTTCAATAGTTTGCTTCCTCCCCAGCATCAAACACGATTCAGGTTATCAAAACCCCAGGGAAATGTTGGTTGAATGTCTGAAAAATGGAGTCAATTACTCAATTCATTGATCTAATATTAAGAGATTTTTAGAAAAAAATTCAGGGGAACATCTGCATGACTTTGCAAAAATTCTTAAACAGGATATAGAAGAACTAAACAAAAAGGGAACAATGACATTGGACTATATTAAAATTAAGAACCTTTGTTGTTCAAAAGACACCATTAAGAAAGTAAAAGGTGGGCTGAGCGTGGTGGCTCACACCTGTAATCCTGGCACTTTGGGAGGCCAAGGTGGGCCAAAGTTGAGACCAGGAGTTCAAGACAAGCCTGGCCAACACGGCAAAACCCTGTCTCTACCAAAAATTATTTTGTCTATACAAAAAATTAGGTGAGCATGGTGGCATGTGCCTGTAATCTAAGCTACTCAGAAGGCTGAAGCATGAGAATCCCTTGAACCTGGGAGGCAGAGGTTGCTGTGAGCTCAGATGGTGCCACTGCACTCCAGCCTGGGTGACAGAGGAAGACTCTGGAAAGAAAAGAAAAGAAAAGAAAAGAAAAGAAAGAAAGGAGAGAGAGGGAGAGAGAGGGAGGGAGAGGGAGAGGGATGGGAGGGAGGGAGGATGGAGGGAGGAAGGAGTAACCCAAAAAGTGGGACTCATATCCACAATATGTAAGGAATTTCTACAAATCAATAAGAAAAAGACAGAACACCACAGTAGAAAATGGGCAAAATAACTTGAAAAGACATTTCACAAGAAAAAAGATTTTTCCAAAAAGCATATGGAAAGTACTCCATTTAGTTAGTCACTGGGGATATCAAAATTTAAACAAT
The DNA here is from genome assembly GCA_963573385.1 of Cacajao melanocephalus. NCBI lineage: Eukaryota > Metazoa > Chordata > Mammalia > Primates > Pitheciidae > Cacajao > Cacajao melanocephalus. Next base: position 23,921 of record CAUYLG010077814.1, read on the forward strand.
AGGTTTGATTGCTAAATGACTAATCAAAACGAAGAAAAACACCAAGTGTTGGGAAAATGTGGAATAAAAGGAGCTTCTGTGTACTACCGGTGATTAGATTGGTGCAAACTACTATAGAAAATTGTTTAGCAGTAACCACTAAAGCTGACTGTGTGAATACTGTATAATTCAACAATTTCACTTCTAGGCATATAATCAACAGAAGTGCATTAGTGTGTTCCAAAAACAAAGTGCAAGAATGTTCATAGGAGCAATACTAGAATATCCATAATAGCTCCAAACTGGAAACTACCCAAATCCTCCTCGATAATGGATAAATAAATTGTGCTGTATTCACACAATGGAACACTTGTTCCAACTATCTTTTCTTAGGTTTTCTGTTTGTCTATCTGGCATTCATTTATCACAGGGCCACACTAATGGCCAAAGCTGTTTATCTCATTTTCTTGCAAGTCAGCTTTCTCAGGCATGAGAAACTCACATTATAAACCCCTCAGCTACAAACTCTAACATGTAATTTCACTTCCTGCCCATTAGTGGATGCCCTCAACCAGTTACTCTCCCACCACTCTTTTTCATAAAGGCATAGTCCCAGTCCCCCCTCTCTTTCTGCTGCCTGGTCCCTGGGTGATGGAGTTTTGTGTGGTCCTGCATGATGTGCTCTGCCTCTTGTTTGCAGGGGAACTGTGAACTACAAAAACTTTCCCTCAAATAATATTAGAAGAAAATATCACTCAGTCACCTTTATAAAGTAAGACCCAAGCATGATAGAACACTGCCCCAGGGGAAAAGGGGTACAGCAATGCTTAACAACCTGGATGAATCTCACAACTACAATGTTGAGTAAAAGAAGCATACGAAAGCACAAACTTATTGTATGATTCCATGTATATTATCTCAGTTCATTTTCTGTTCCTATAACAGAATACCACAGAATGGGTAATTTATAAAAGAAATATAATAGCTCATGGTTCTGGAGGCAGGGAAGTCCAAGAGCATGCTGCTGGTATCTGGTAAGGACCTTCTTGCTGTGCCATAACATGGCAGAGGGCACCATATGGCAAGGAGGCAAGAGCATGTCAGCTCAGGTCTCTCTTCCTCTTGTAAGCCACCAGTCTCAAAATAGAAGCCCCACCCTGATGACTTTATCTAATCCTAGTTACCTCCCAAAGGCCTCACCTCCAATTCCATCAACATATGAATTTGGAGAGTAAGTTTCCAGCACATGAAATTTGAGGGATGCATTCAAGTCATAGCATTCTGATTCTGCTCTAGCCCCCAAAATGCATGTCCTTCTCACATGCAAAATTCATTCCAATAGCCCCAAAGTCTCTCTCTTTTTTTTTTTTCAAAGATAGGATTTCACTCTATCACCCAGGCTGGAATGCAGTGGCATGATCATAGCTCACTGTGGTCTCAAACTCCTGGGCTCAAGTGATCCTCCTGTCTCAGCCTCCTGAATAGCTAGGACTACAGATGTGTGCCACCATGTCCAGCTAAGTTTATTTAATTTTATTTGTAGAAACAGAGTCTCACTCTGTTGCCCACAAATGGCATACAGTGGCACAACCATAGCTCACTGCAGCCTCAAACTCCTGGGCTCAAGTGATCCTCTCACCTCAGTCTCCTGAGCAGCTAGAACTACAGGCACATGCCACAAGCCTGGCTAATTCTTTATTTTTACTTTTTGTAGAGACAGGTCTCACTATATTGCCCAGGCTGGTCTTGAAGTCCTGGGCTCAAGAAATCCTCTCACCTTGGCCTCCCAAAGCACTGGGATTACAGGCATGAACCACCACACTTAGGCAACCCCCAAAGTCTTAACTTATTCCAGCATCAACTCAAAAGTCCAAAGTCCATGGTCTCATCTAAATCATTCTATGAGAGATTCCCTCTGGCTGTGAGCCTATAAATCAAAACAAGTTATCTACTTCCAAACTACAAAAGTGGAACAGCCATAGGACAGACATTCCCATTCTAAAAGGAAAAAGAAGCAAGGAAAAATAGGGTAACTGGCCCCAAGAAAGTACAAAATCCAACAAGGAAAACATTAAACCTTAAACCTTCAGAATGATCTCTTACTCCACGTGCCACCTCCTGGACACACTATGGCATTTGGATCCCCGAAGCTTCGGACAGCCCCGCCCCTATGGTTTTGCTGGGCTTTGCCTATGTGGCAGTTCTCACAGGTGTGAGTCTCATGCCTGCAGCCTCCCAAGCTAGCACTGCACTATGGTAGCTCTACTGTTCTGGGGTCTTGGCGGTGGCCCCCACCCTTGCAGCTTCACTAGACACTGCTCTGCTAGGGGCTCTCTGTGGTGGCTGTTCACAGCATCCTTGGAAACACAGGTGGAAGAAGGCAGAAGGCATGCCCCTCAGGTTTTGCACTCTGCACACCTGCAGAATTAGTGCGATGTGGATGCTGCCAAGGTTTATGACTTCTACCTTCCACATCACACCTGGGGCCACTTGAGCCACAGCTGGGACGGCTGAGGAGTGCTGCACCAGAATGTGGGGAGCAGAGACCCAAGGCAGCCCTGGGCAGTAGCTGGTCATTCCAACCCACTCTGCCCTCTTAGAGCTCTGGGCCAGTAGTGGGAGGGGTGGCCCCGAAGATCTCTGAAATGTCTTTGGAGTTTTTCTTCCTTGTTCTGATGAACAGCCTCTAGCTTTGTTCCATGTGTACTAAGTTTCTTATCGATTGGTAGCTTGGTCAAATCCTCCGTTTTCTCTGCTGAAAATGTTCTTTCATTCCCTACCATGTGGCCAGCCTACAAATTTTCTGAATCTTTTTGCTCTGCTTTCCTTTTAGCCATAAATTCTTTCAGAATTTGTAAAAGATAAAACAAGAGAGGAAAGGAATCTCTTTCCTCTCTTATTTTACTGTAAGGAGTTAAAAGTAGCCACGTAGGCCAGGCATGGTGGCTCATGCCTATAATCCCAGCACTTTGGGAGGCTGAGGCAGGCAGATCACCTGAGGTCAGGAGTTTGAGAGCAGGCTGGCCAACACACTGAAATCCCCATCTCTACTAAAAATATAAAAATTACCTCGGCGTGGTGACAGGCACCCATAATCCCAGCTACTTGGGAGGCTGAGGCTGGAGAATCGCTTGAACCCAGGAGGCGAAGGATGCAGTGAACGGAGATTGTGCCATTGCACTCCAGGCTGGGTGACATGAGCAAAACTTCATCTCAAAAAAAAAAAAAAAAAAAGAAGGCCAGCCATGGTGGTTCACACCTGTAATCCCTGCACTTTTTGGGAGGCCAAGGGGTGTGGATTACCTGAGGCCAGGGGTTTGACACCAGCCTGACCAACATAGAGAAACCCTATCTCTACTAAAAATACAAAATTAGCCAGGCATGGTAGCATGGGCCTGTAATCCCAGCTACTCGGGAGGTTGAGGCAGGAGAATCACACCATTGCACTCCAGCCGGGGCAATAAGAGCAAAATTCCATCTTAAAAAAAAAAAAAAAAAAAGGTAGCCAAGCAGCTTAAATGCTTTGCAATTTAGATATTTCTTCTGCCACATATCCTAGTAGCAGAATCTTAAATTCTGCCTTCTATAAATCACTCTGGCACAAAGTTCAGCTAAGATCTTTGCTATTTTATAAAAAGGATGACCTTTGCTCCAGTTTCCAATACCTGGTTCTTCAGTTCCATCTGAGACCTAATCAGAATGGCCTTTACCAGCCATATTTCTATCAGCATTCTGGCCTCAACGACTTAAGTAACCATTAAGAAGTTCCAGACTTTCCCTAGTTCTGGGGTCTTCTCATAAGCTCTCACCAGAACTGTCTCTAATGCTCCATTCTTTTTTTTTGAAACGAAGTTCCTCTCTTGTTGCCCAAGCTGGAATGCAATGGCGTGATCTCAGCTCACTGCAACCTCCGCCTCTTGGGTTCAAGTGATTCTCCTGCTTCAGCCTCCCGAGTAGCTGGGATTACAGGTGTGCACCACCACGCCTGGCTAATGTTTTGTATTTTTAGTAGAAACAGGGTTTCACCATGTTAGCCAGGTTGGTCTCGAACTCCTGACCTCAGGTGATCCACCTGTCTTGGCCTCCCAAAGTGCTGGGATTACAGGAGTGAGCTACCTATGCCTAGCCTAATGCTCCATTCTTGACAATGCAGGATTTTTCTAGCCTGTTCCTCCAAATTCTTCCAACCTATTGCCATCACCCAGTTCCAAAGCCACTTCCACATTTTCAGGAATCTGTTGCAATAAAAACTCTACTTCTTGCATTAATTTTCCTTGTCCATTTTCTGTTGCTATGATAAAATATCAAACTGAGTGATTTATAAAGAAAATAAATTTATTTGGCTCACAGTTCTGGAAGCTGGGAAGTCCAAAAGCATGGTGAGGCCCTTCTTGCTGCATCATAACATGGAGAAGTCATCACACGGTGAGAGGGCAAGAGCATGCTGGCTCAGACTTCTCTTTCTCTTCTTATAAGTCACCAGTCCCATCATGCCTCACCCTATAACCTTATCTAATCCTAATTACCTCCCAAAGGCCCTTCCTCCAAATACCATCAACATATGAATTGAAGGATTAAGTTTCCAGCACATGAAATTTGGGGGACACATTCAAACCATCACATATATAATGTATAAAAATAGACAAAACTGACTGATGCTGTTAGAAGTCAGGTTGGTGGTTATCCTGGAATGAGACATGAAAAGGTTCTGGGTGTTGGTTATGTGGGGATATCAGAAGATTCATCAAGTGGTACTTTTATGATATTTGCACTTTTCTGGATATAGGTTATACTACATAAGTTGAGTTATTTTTTTAAAGTAATAAGTGGCAGAATAGAGGATAAACCCAAACCTGCTGACTGCCACCCCACAACTCATTCTATATGATGCTGTCTGGAAAAAGAAATGAATGAAGCAGAAATCCATCACCATGATAACAGTCTCCCCGCACGGAGTCTTCCCTGGCCAGATCCTCAGCTCAACACATGTCCTCACAGCAGCCCTGTGAGGGAGCTATTAGTGTCCCTATTTCACAGAGGGCAAGCTCATGGTAGGGAAATGAACCAAGAATTCCAATGTTTTATGGCTTGGAATGGGTGGCTCTTGGGATTCAAACTAGGCAGGCCTATCCACAGAGCTCAGCCAGATGCTTCCCAGATTTCAGCATTTGAGGGCAACATTCATGAATTTAGCCATATTGGCATTCCAGAGATGCTATTTAAAATATGTTTTTCTCCAAATAGACTTATTTTTACATTTAAATAAATGAATTTAAAAGAAAAGTGTGTTACTACCTTAAAATAGAAGGGAAATGGGAGGTAGCTGTAAAAAGAGATACAATGAAAACAAAATGTTGCTAAAATCTCTCCCAGATACGGCAGGCTGAGGTTTTCTCTGCTATTGTTCAAAAGAGTGGTTAACAAGAGCTAGAAGGGTGCAGAGATTCTCAGCCCAAGTTCTCAGCCCAAGTGGAGACTTTCTTTTCTCCCCGATGTAATCAAAGGATTGAGAACTGAAAAAGAATATCTGCACCACAATATTCAATGCCATTTCAGTGTGCCTTCCCATCACTTAAAAATCCCACCATTTGTGAGAAATGCTCTATCCCGGCTCTGATCACAGCCTCTGACTCAATCACATATGCTCATCTGAATAGGAAATTGGGAAATATTGTTTGTGGAATTAATGAAAAGTCAACTGACTTGCCCAATGCCACCAAGCAGTAGCTAATCCACAGTTCCCATTAAGTGTTCTGACTTTGAGCTTAATCCTCTCTCCATCCTTCCATCACTAGAGATGCCCTTATACTGATGTAGCATCAGTAATCATAAAGAAAGGGGCTATGTTCTATTGCTATATCTTCACAGCAACCCAGTGAGATAGGTCTTATTTCCCATTTTACAGATAAAAAACTGAGATTTGGAGAGTTTGAGTACCGTGACTCAGGCTGCATGACTGGCTTAATGACTGGTGAAGCCCATGCCTTCTACTTTCAGCAGACCAAAGGCCTCCAGAAAAGAGACCATCACTGTCACTATGCCCTTCCCTTTGCCTGGGTCCTGCAAAGTCAAGAAGATAACTGCTTTTGGTCCTCTACTCACTCACTCTGATGGGAGTTGACTTGTAGAGATGGGCTGGAGCCAGTTTCCATAGGCTCAGTGGACTGACTGTTCTCATGTCTTCCCAAGTCCGTGTGCAGTGGTGTCACCTTGATAGCTTGAACTCAGCCACATGGGAAGCATTTGTACCACAGAAATTGCAAATGCTACCAATCAAGGCTTTAGTTTCTTGGAGAGCCAGTTGTTAAATTAATCCTTTACCAGCAAACCAGTGATTGGCTTTTTCTTTTTTGACTATAAGTCAGTGGTTCTAAAACTTGAGCTTGCATGAGAATCACCTGTGGGGCTTGTTAAAACATGGACTGCTAGGTCCCACCCCCAGATTTCTAACTGGGTAGGTCTGGGGTGGGGCTGTAGGTAGGGCTTGCATTTCTAACAAGTTTCCAGGTGACGCAGGGGCTGTGGAGAACCAATGCTTCCAGAGAACCACAGAATCACAGAATTGGGGATCTAGGCAGCCCACAGGCAGAAGTTAGCCCACAGTGTTACTAACAACCTTGAATTTTCCGGCAGTACTTGGGAGAGTACATGTAAAACTCTAGATTTTGAGCTTCTCTTGAGAAGTCACGGGATCTGGCAACGCTGAGCCCGGGTCCCTGCACTGTGATGGTGGCTGGGAGCTGAAGAACTCCTTTCCTTCACTGGCTTTTTCTTCCTAACCTCCCCTGCCTGTTCTCTACAAGCATCCGAGTGGGACCTTGATAGGTCAAGTCCTCATCTTACAGAGGGGAACTCTCAGGCTCAGAGAGAGGAAAGGTTCTGCTTAGAACTGCAGAATTATTAAGACAGTGGCAAACACATCCACTGGAACCCATTACAGAGGTGCCTTGCTTCACACAGGTCATCCCCTCCCCAACCCCAAACAGAATCCTCCTCATCCCAAGCAAGGATGTCTCACCCACTGATATGTGATCCCTACAATCTGAGGCCATGGTTGTCTCTGTATAAGGCATCCAAGAACTGGAAGGAACCCCAGCACCTCCACGATTTCTCTGAGATGCCTCCAAATACATCAGCTCCTCATCACCTGCTTCAGCCATTTTTACAGCCAGGTTCCAACCAAGTGACCTTGGCAGATAACTTCTCCTAAATATCATTTCTTAGAGTCTAAGAATACCTCAGTATGTGGTTGTGAGAATTCAAGGATGTAATGCATATCATGGTTTTTAGCACAATGTCCAACACTTATAAAGCAGTCAATAAGCAGTAGTAAATATTATCAGTGAATATGATTATCATCATGCTATCAGTTCATCTCTAGAAATTGATCCCTGTATCATGCCCAATTCACTTTTTCATTTTATATAAGCCATGTCCAGAAAATATTCACACAACATCTGGGAGGTAATAGCCAGGGCTCTGGTGTGTCAAACTGACCATTGCTGTCCACTGTCTAGGGGCCACAGGACCTACTTCTGGTCTGGAGGCCCACATTCCCACCTTCTCACCTTACAGTGAGACCTCAGCCAAGGCCCAGCCCTCTCTGGGCCTCAGGGATGAGTTGTGCTTAGCATTTTCTTATTACATCTGCATTAGCTTATTAAATCCAGTAGCATCCCAACAGCCCTGTGAGGGGAGATATTATCATTATCTCCATTTACAATGGGGAGACTGAGACTAACAAAGGTTAAGAAGCATGCCCAGCTAGTGCATAGTAGGAGCAGGTTCAAGACCAGTCTGACTCCACGGTGAAGTTCTGCATCGTGACCTGAACCACAGACTCAATTGCCTTGGGCCTGTTTGACCTGCTCTGTCTGTCTTTATGGAGTCTCAGATTTCATCTTTGTTCTACACCTAGGCTGCCCTATTTGGAAAGAAGAAGTAACCTGGAGAGGTGATAAGTCCATCCAGTGTAGGGGCTGGGCAGAATTTCTGAATAAATCAGCCAACAAATATTTGCTGAAGCCTACTGAGCACCCAGCTCTGAGTGCACACGCCCCAGCTAAGGGCTCTGTGCACATTTCTTCCTGAGTTGGAGGGGGGTGTTAAAGGGATGGGGATAAGCCCAGTGACCCACGCATTGGCCCAGACAGCCTGACGCATCATCAGCACGATGTAGGTGATCTCTCCAAGCAGACCCGGCAAGCCGAAGGTGTAGTGCACGCCGCAGCTGTCGTGAATCCCCAGCACTCGGTTAAAACACACCTGTGGACAAATGCTGTTATAAGCAGATTGGCAGGCGAGACCCATATTCCCTGCCCATCCCGTTCACACGCCCTTGGCATCCAGGGCCCCAAAGGGGGATGGGCACTAAGGCTCACCTAAAGAAGCACTTCTCAGACATGAATGTGCACTCACGTCATCGGGGAGTTTGTTGAAATGAAGACTTGGCTTTAGTGGATGTGGGTGGGATCTAAGACTGAGCATTTCTAACAAGGTCCCAGGTGATGCCAATGCTGCTGGTCCACAGATCACACTTTGAGTAGCAAGGGTCTAGTGCAGGCACTATTCACAGTTTTGGCTGATAATTCTTTGTGGTGGGGGCTGCCCTGTGTGCTGTAGGATGTTTAGCAACATCCCTGGTCTCTACCCACTAGCTGCCAGTAGCAGCCCCCACCCCACTGTGTAAACCAAGAATACCTCCAGACATTGTTGGATGTCCCCTGGGGGGTAACTGAGACCCACTGGTCTACCCTAAATTTAAGCACCATCCCAAAGACAACACAGCTAGTTAGAAACAAAGCATGAGGCCCCAACTCCGGATCCCCACTCAGCCTTCTGCTCCATCACTCAGCCTCCCACACAGCCGTGAGCCAACAGATGTGGACACAAATGCAAATTCAATCAGGCTTGTTCCTTCCTTAGGATATCCATTACTCTTCAGAATAAAAATCCAGGCCAGGCATGATGGCTCACGCCTGTAATCCCAGCACTTTGGGAGGCTGAGGTGGGCGAATCATCTGAAGTCAGGAGTTTGAGACCAGCCTGGCCAACATGGTGAAACCCTGTCTCTACTAAAAACAAAAAATTAGCCAAGTGTGGTGGCAGGTGCCTCTAATCCCAGCTACTAGAAAGGCTGAGGCAGGTGAATCACTTGAACCCAGGGAGCGAGGTTGCTGTGAGCCAAGATTGCACCACTGCACTCTAGCCTGGGTGACGGAGCAAGACTCTGTCTCAAAAAAAAAAAAAAAAAAAAAAAAAGCATAAAAACCAGACTCCTCCACAACTAGCCCATGAAGTGTGCCTAAGCACTTCCCATCTCCCATCTCTCAGGGCTCTGGGCCCACCATGCTCCTGGGTGGACCCTATGCCTTTAGAATGTCTTTCTGTTTCTTGGTTGGGTCATACACTCTTCTTACCAATAAGCTTTTGTACACACTGTTCCGTCTGTCTGGAATACATTTCCTGTGTCTTTGCCTGGCTAATACTCCTTATCTGTCAACGCTTGGCTGTCAACTGTTTCCTCTGCTCTAGGAAGCATTTCCAGACCCATCCCAAGCTAGCTTAGATGTGCCCCTATAACAGTTCTCACACTGTACTGTGTTTATTTATCCATTTCCCTCACTAAACTATAGCTTGAAAAGCAGGATGAGTGTTAAAACGTATGTACTGAATGAATGAATGAATGATATATGAATGAATGAGAGAATCATTTTTGAGTAGCCCTGCCAGTGATGAAGTCAAGAAAACAGGCTCAGAGAACATGATTGGCACAAAGCCTGATGATAACTTGTTACGTGTGTGTGTGTATGTGTGTGTGTGTGTGTGTGTTTTTGAGACAGAGTCTCGCTCTGTTGCCCAGGCTGGAGTGCAGTGGCGAGGTTTCAGCTCATTGCAACCTCTATCTCCTGGGTTCAAGTGATTCTCGCATCTCAGCCTCCCGAGTAGCTGGGATTATAGCCACATGCCAGCACGCCTGGCTAATTTTTGTATTTTAAGTAGAGACGGTTTCACCATGCTGGCCAGGCTGGTCTTGAACTTCTGACCTCAGGTGATTCACCCACTTAGCCTCCCGAAGTGTTGGGATTATAGGCGTGAGCCACCATGCCCAGCCAGTTTTTCCTAATTTTAGATTGAAATGGACTCCTTGAATAGCCACTGTTCATCTAAATCCAAAAGTTTACTCCTTTTTCCTCCATCAAGTCTTCAAACCCATGAAGATTTGTTGTTCCTAAATATTTCTCTTAGAGAAGCACATGATAACCAATTGGCTATAATGAAGTATTCTGGAATGATCAGGATTTGCTGAGTATTAAAAAAAGAAAGATCCATCCACTTAGAAGAAGAATTAAACAGTCAGAAGTGGACATGACCTGGATCCTCAGCCCAGCACTCCCTCTTCTGGGTGTTCCTCTCACATCATCTATGTAGTTCCCTGGCAGCAGCCACAGGTGCATGCTAAGCCCCACCCCAGCTGAAGATGACATTATCCAAGTTGAACCAAAGAGCCCCTTCTCCAGAGAATTTGAGATTGGGGCCAAGAGAGTCCACCAGATTGCTTTCTTGAAGCAAAAGACTACATCCCACCACGTGGAGTAGAAGAGGAGGAAGCAGGTCTATAGAGTAAGAATAAAGCAGATATTCAGGAAATGCAAAGAAAGAAGAAAAACAGGGGCTTCTGGGCTCCCCACAAAACTCCAGTCCCTGTCCTTGAGTTCTGTGACACCCCAGTGGCCTTATAACAAATTCTGCCCAATGCCTAAGCACACTCAAATGGGTTCTGTCACCTGCTCCCCAGCATCCTAACAAATGCACCACCCAGCAGGGGTGGATCCCTCACTAGGCATTGAAGCCAACATGAGACTGCGTCAACACCTCCCTAATGCGGCTGTGCACTGCACAGTGGCTCATCAGGTCCCAGCATCCTGTTGGCCTTCAGCCAAAGCAGAGGGGATTAGTTTCTTACCGGCAGGCACTTGGCTCCCCCGATGGAGATCAGCCCAGCCACAAGACCCAGCACCATGGCAAGCCAAGGAGAAGAGATCAGGTGACACGAGGCACCCACAGCCACACCTCCTGCCAACACCGCATTGTGCATGTAAGTCTGCGAAGAAATAGCTTGTGGGTAAAGGAAGCGAGGCAGAGAGAGAACACCATCTTGCTGCAAGTGACCAGCACCCTGGGAACAAGGCAACCCTGTAACATCCTCCCTGCTTTGATGATCCTGAAACCACTCTTTCCCTGTGTTGGGGCTACATGCCCTTCATCAATGGACATGATGGGTCAGCTCACTACCACCCCTCACACTCAGGGTGCTGTCACCTTGATTGTGCAGCATTTGGGGAATGAGCTGGAAAATCCAGGTGCTCAGCATCCTAGCCACCCATCACACTCATTAGTGATGTGTCCCTGAGCACTTGGAAGAATGGGTTTTTGTTTCGTTTTATTTTTTAGAGACAGGGTCTTGCTATGTTGCCTGGGGTGGTCTTGAACTCCTGACCTCAACCAATCTTCCAGTCTTGCCCTCCCAAAATATTGGGATTACAGGTGTGAGTCACTATGCCTGGCCTAGAAGAATGGAGTTTTGGACGTACCTTCTTCATAAGGTTATTGCAAGGATTGAGAGTTTCCACATATAAAGCTCTTAGCCCAGTGTCTGGCATAGAACATGATTAAATGCCCAGCAGACACAAATTGTTGTTATTGTTTTTATTATTATCATTGGCTACTTGGTGCCTATGCCACCCTATATGACTGGGGCCAGTTCCAATCAGCTGGGCTTTGTTCCTGGGTCATAGCTCTGCTATGTCCTTCACTGCTCCGGAACTAGAATCTTGCCTTGCTCTTATCTGACACCCTCAGCTCTCACCTGGGATAAGCCTCTGGGCTTCCCTGTGAACACCCAGCACTCTTCCTAGAGCCCCACTGCAGATGCAGACACGGCTCCACCACCTGGCCTGCCCTCTCCCCACCCGTCTTGGCCCTGGGGTAGGGAGGGGCATAAACACGTGTGTTAGACTCTGTTAGACCCAAGTGCTGACACCCACTCCTGCCTCGCTCAGTGTCTTAGACTTGCTGTCACCATGGAGCTCATGGTCACTCACTTCCTCATAGCACTGAATTCTGCTGTGAAGCTGTCATCTGTGGCCACATTCTTTCCACTCCAGCCCCTCCCACCCCAGCCCCACCACTGGTCTGTCCAGACTTCCTTCCACCACCACCTGCTGGACCCCATGCCCCCATCATCACGAGAACGTGTGTCTCCCCTCTTACCCGTCTTTCCACAAGACTCACACACCATCCTCTCACTGTATTAACGGCAGCAGCTAATGTTTGTCTAGCACTTACTCCCTGCTAAGCACTTCACATGCACCATCTCTTAATCCCCACTTTACAGATGAGGCCGTTGAGACTCAAAATGTTGAAGTGGCTTGACCAGGGCCACATGGCTAGTGTCACATACTTCTCTACTTCTGATTCTGGTGGTTCCTCTCTTGAAATTTCTTGGGGGGAGGAGAGGCTGGCTAATTCTAGTCTAGTCTGCTGCTGACTCTCGCTCATGGTGATTGGCTTCAGCAACTAGCAGAAACGGGGTACAAACTCGGGTCTGTTTCATGTTAGCACGGATGGATTTAATCTCTCCCCCAAGACAGGCTTTGATCACTGGGCAGCCTCCTGAGTCCTAGGCCCACTGTGACCACCCAGCATTCTTCCTAGAGCTCCACTGCAGATGCAGACACGGCTCCACCACCTGGCATATCCTTGCCCAACCCCTGCTGGCCCTGCGGTGGCAGGAGGGCATAAACATGTGTGTTAGTCCTGTTACACTCAAGTGCTGTCCAAGGGCGGCACCCTTCTCACCATGTTGATCTTCCCACGGGGATGAGCCAAGGATGACACTGAGATGCTTGTCACCGCGCTGACTGCTAGAGCATAGTAGGTGTTGAACACAGCATCCCTCCTTTCGATTGGATTTCTCAGCAGAGCAGAGTTGAAACTTGGCCAGAACATCCATAAGAAGAGGGTTCCTGGGGGCCAGAGAGGGTGGTTGACCAGAACCACACTCCTGCTCCAAAGGCCTGAGACTTGAGGGGTTTTGGATGAGAATCCTAGGGCTGGAGAGTCTCAACCTTGTCACGTAGAGCTAGATGGGCAAGTAACATCTCCCCTCTGAGCTCTCAAGCTGATACCAGCTAACATATTTTACAGGCAAGGAAACAAAGGCCAAGAGGGTTGAAATCTACATACCCCAGGCCTCTTAAACCTGGTCTGTGATGGTCAAATCGTATTTTTATTTTTATTTATTTATTTTTTCTTTTTAATTGAGATGGCGTCTTGCTCTGTCACCCAGACTGGAGTGCAGTGGCGCGATCTCAGCTCACTGCAACCTCCGCCACCTGGGTTCAAGAGGTTCTCCTGCCTCAGCCTCCAGAGTAGCTGGGATTACAGGCATGCGCCAACATACCCAGCTAATTTTTTTGAATTTTTAGTGGAGACAGGGTTTCACCATGCTGGCCAGGCTGGTCTTGAACTCCTGACTTCAGGTGGTCCACCTGCCTTGGCCTCCCAGAGTGCTGGGATTACAGGCGTGAGCCACCATGCCTGGCCCAAATGATTATTTAAAAAAAAATTAATGTGCTGCTTTAACTTGGCCCTGTGGCCTGATAGTCCTTTGCCTACTATCAGGCTCCCTGCCCGATTTCCTCTAAGCCTTTCCCTGCAGTCCAAGTTCATCATTTTCACAGTAAATTTTCAAAGTACAACATTATTACTATTCCCACCCTTGTCCCTTCACTCCTGGGCCCTACTTTCTTCACTTGTCAAATTCCCTCCTTTCAGCTGAAAACAAAGGGATTGGATAAACTTATTTAAAGTCACACATAATGAGTCTCTCCTCTCTAGTGGATATTAATGAAGAGAGGTCCCTAAAAGGAAATGCTTAATTCAGAGGTATGAATTTAACCAACACTACTTGAAGAAATGAATCATGATGGAAGGGCTTCAGACACCCAGGGGAAGCTGGTAAAGGAGAGAAATTTTTCAGCTAGAGCCTTTTCTGAGCCATTCTGCTCAGCCCAAGTATGAGAACACTCATTCCACCTTGTCCTTACCCAGCATGGCAGACAAACTGGGGCTTGTTGCTGTCCGTTCTTTTTCCTCCGTTCCTTCGGGTAGAGGCTTTGGCAGGCACCAGGCCACAGTCAGCCCAAAATAGGCTGCGAACACATGGATGCACATCATGTTCGTGTGGTCCTCTGTCTGCAATAAAACCCAGCAGGAGCAAGTGATTGTTAGCATTCTCTTCCCACGGGCAAGCCCTGACAGTCCCTGGAGAAAATTCAGAGCTTCACTTAGGGGGTGTGACTTGAAATCATGAGACTGTGGTTCAGACCTTACCCAGCCCAACTCAGCAGGCTTTTCTCCTTCAGAGGAGCCCTATGAGTTGCCATGTATTTATTCCAGGGATATCGATGGCTGGCCTTTATCAGTAGCTCTTTCTTTTTTCTTTTCTTTTTCTGAGACGGAGTTTCGCTCCCGTTGCCCAGGCTGGAGTGCAATGGCACAATCTCAGCTCACTGCAACCTCCTTCTCCCAGGTTCATGTGATTCTCCTGCCTCAGACTCCAAGTAGCTGGGATTACAGGCACACGCCACCATGCCAGGCTATTTTTGTATTTTTAGTAGAGATCAGGTTTCACCATGTTGGCCAGGATGGTCTCAAACTTCTGACCTCAGGTCATCCATCCACCCACCTTGGCCTCCCAAAGTGTTGGGATTATAGGCATGAGCCACGGCACTTGGCCTTTTTTTTTTTTTTTTTTTTTTTTTTTAGACATAGTCTCACTCCATTGCCCAGGCTGGAATGCAGTGGTGTAGTCACAGCTCACTGCAGCCTCCAACTCCCAGGCTCAAGAGATCCTCCCTCCTCAGCCTCCTGAGTAGCTGGGACTACAGGCATACACAACAATGCCTGGCCAATTTTTAAATTTTGTGTAAAGATGGACTCTCCATATGTTGCCCAGGCAGGTCTTGAACTCCTAGGCTCAAGAGAATCTTCTCTCCCAAAGTGGTGGGATTTCAGGCATGAGCCACCACACCCAGCCTATCAGTGGCTCTCATATGCTTTTGACCAAGGTTCACTTAGGTGTGGCAAAAATCCACATGGACAGGCATCTCACAGATTCCTCCTTCTCAGTGGAATTTTAACTCTGCAGGGAATGGTGAGTGATACACATTTTGCAACATGAAGTGGCCCGATTTCTTATAATACCAAACTAAAGTCTTTAGTAAATTCTAGATATGTTCTAATTTTGCATCACGACTATCACATTTTAGTAATCCTTAATAACTTACTTAGTGGCCTACTGGTAAAGGCTGTCAGCTATGCCTTCTAAAATTACCCACAATTGGCATAATTTTTACCACCATTCCCCACTCACCGCATCTTGGTTTAACCTACCATCACCACTACCTCAAATTGTTACAATAACCTCCTAACTGGTCTCCCTGTTTCCACCCTTGTCTCCCTGCAGACTGTTCTCCACACAGCAGGCACAGTGATCCTGTTAAAATACGTCAGGCTGGGTGCGGTGGTTTATGCCTGTAATCCCAGCACTTTGGGAGGCTGAGGTGGGCAGATCACCTGAGGTCAGGAGTTTGAGACCAGCCTTATTTCTACTAAAAATACAAAAATTAGCCAGGTGTGGTGGTATGTGCTTGTAATCCCATCTACCCGGGAGACTGAGGCAGGAGAATTGCTGGAACCTGGGAGGCGGAGGCTGCAGTAGGCCAAGATCACACCACTGCACTATAGCCTGGGCAAAAGAGCGAGACTCCACGTTAAATAAATAAATGAAATAAAATGCAAGTCAGATCATGTCACTGCTCTGCTCAGAAGCCTCCAGTGGCTCCTATCTCACTCAAAGTCAAGGTCCACGTTCTTGCCATGACCCTGCAGCATCCACTCTGGCCTATCCCCTCTGACGTCACCTCCTATTCCACTCTCCACTTGCTCTTCTCTTGTCCTCAAACCCAATAGCGTGTTCCTCCTTGGGGTCATTCAGCTGCCTAAAATGCTGACCCCTACCCAGCCAGGGTATGATGAGGGCAGGGTGGAGAGAGTAGTCCAACCTGGGTTCAAGCAATCAGGGATGCCTTGTCTGTAGAGGATGTCTAACAAGTCTAAAGCCAACTATAAAGTCTGTCTGCTTTTTATTTTTATTTATTTATTTATTTATTTTTGAGATGGAGTCTGCTCTGTCACCCCAGTTGGAGTGCAGTGGCGTGATCTCGGCTCCCTGCAACCTCCGCCCCGTGGGTTCAAGCAATTCTCCTGCCTCAGCCTCCTGAGTAGACAGGATTATAGGTGCCCGCCACCATCCCTGGCTAATTTTTATATTTTTAGTACAGACAGGGTTTCCCCAGGCTAGTCTTTAACTCCTGACCTCAAGTGATCTGTCCACTTCGGCTTCCCAAGTGCTAGAATTACAGGCGTGAGCCACTGCACCCAGCCTATTTTTTATTATCACCATGTGCTGACAATTCTAAACAGCGTGGGTGATGAAACGGCCCTCCCAGCACCCTGCCATTGGTCTGCTGCTGTTCTCAGGTACCAATGAGGGTGTGCACTTGCTACCTTCAGGTCTGTACTCAACAATCGCCCCCTTGATGAGATGAAGCTGCCCTTGGCCACCCTCTCTATCAGTCATCCCCTCTCCCCAACTTTTCCTGTTTCCTTTCTCCATTTTATTTTTCTCTGTAGTACTTACCACTCTCTAACATGCTATGCCTTTTGCCTATTTTATTGCTTATTGGCAGTCTTTCCTTCTGGAATAGACGTTCCACGAGAGTTGTATTTTTCCACTGCCACAAGAGTGCCTGATACATAATAAGTACCAAATAAATATTTGTGAAGTGAACAAATGATGGTAAAAAGCCCTCAGTCATACATAAAGAGGACAGTCTAGGCAATTCCCTGATAAGAACTGAAAAGAGGGCTTGTGTTTTTAATCTCCTTGAGCTCCACTAGGAAAGAGTTCAGGGACAACACTTGGGGACTGCTGGCTTGGTGTATTCATTTCTTGAGCTGCCTGCACTGAAATGACTCTGGTCCCTGGCTCAGGTTCCCCCAAGCCCTCCTACTGAAGAAACCCAGGCTGAATGGAAGTCTTGAGGAAAATGAACACTCAAAATCAGTGCTAAGCCCTCCTCTAGACCAGTTAAACTAGCAAGTCAAAGCTACAGAGAAGAGGGGAGATGATGTTATATCAACACAGTCTTTTAAAGCAATTGTTATGAAGACTGCAACAAAGCAGGAAGAAGTTCGGACTCACAGGGAGTGTTCTGCCTCTGAAATTTACCCCTTTTCTTGACAGCCATGTTTTTACTGTGTGAACCATCTCCCGTGCCATCTGGTTGGACCAGAGTGGAAAAATGACCCAGGGGACCGATCAGATTCTCTCTCTCTGGACTACAGAATTGAGACTAACTGAGAGAAAAGAGTTGTTTCTGCAGGATCTGGGACATAGAAATGCAGGAACAAGTGGAGGTGGGTGGGTGGGTGGAGGGGACACGTTTTTTCTAAAGAGAAAGCTGGTGTACAGAGACATTAGATGTACAGAGAGAAATGGAGCTAAAAGATGGAGGGCATGGACTACTTGGGATCTTAGCGGCTTCTCATAGCCAGTTCCAGTGCCCTCCTGAGTCTGGCAGCACCTCCTGCCCTTGGAGGTTCTTTTTTTTGTTTGTTTTTTTAAAAATTTCTACACTACACAGATGTACCTTGGTGGTTCTTATACTGAATTCTCTTCATTCTGCCTAAGAAAGCTCTGGACGTTTTCTTCCTGGGAATCAGGGAGTCGTCATTAATCCTTATATTAAGCAGAGAGAAAAAGCAGAAAATGGAAGTGTGCAAATTGGAATCCAGGAGCCCATGGTGACATAAATAAATACATAGATGAGTGAATGAACACAGAAGTGAAAGCTTTTCCTTACAGAAGAATACCAACTTCTGAAGGGAAGATGGAATTAGAAAACTAATATTGGCAATTATTATAGTACTAATTTATTCAGGGAAGAATCAATGAACACTAAAATCAGTGGGTGAAAGTTGGATGATAAACAGGATTTCTATAGGAAATTATCTCCTCACAAGATGTTTATTAATTACAAAGGGGAAAACAGTAACTTTGCAGTGGAAGATCCTGGCAGGTACCATCTTAATCCAATGATCACAGTTAACACACCTAGTAATGGGGCAAACTGACAGCATGTCTTCTGATACGATATACTAAGAAGGGCACACATGACTCTTGTGAAATTCCTGCCAAAAATGCATACCCACAATCTAATCATGAGGAAAAGAAGACAAACCCACATTCTACAAAATAACTGGCTCAAAACTTCAAAACATGTCAAGGTCATGAAAGATAAAGAAAGATGAAGAAACTGTTGCAGATTGATGGAGTTTAATAAGACATGAGAACTAAATGCAAGATGTAATCCTGGACTACTATATGTATATATTTTCTAGAAAGGATATTATTGAGACAATTGGTGAAATCTGAATAAGGTAATCATAATGTATCAATGTCAATTTCTCATTTTTGTTAACTGAACAATGGCTATGTAAGAGAATGTCCCCGTTTTTAGGAAATTGTATTAGTTTGCTTTCACACTGCTATAAAGATATTTCCTGAGACTGGGTAATTTATAAACAAAAGAGGCTTAATTGACTCACAGTTGTGCATGGCTGGAGAAGCCTCAGGAAACTTACAATCATGGTGGAAGGTGAAAGGGAAGCAAGGCACATTTACATGGTGGCAGGTGAGAGAGAGAGAGAAAGAGAGAGAGGAAGTGCCACACTTTCAAACCATCAACTCTCCTGAAAATTCACCATCACAAGAACAGCATGGGGGAAACCACTCCTATGATCCAATCACCTCCCACAAGGTCCCACCCTCAACATGTGGAAATTACAATTCAAGATGAGACTTGGGTGGGGATACAGAGCCAAACCGTATCAGAAATATACACTGAGGCCAAATAATGGTTCATGCCTGTAATCCTAGCACTTTGGGAGGCTGAGGTAGGTGGTTCACCTGAGGCCAGGAGCTTGAGACCAGCCTGGCCAATATGGTGAAACCCTGTCTCTACTAATTATGCAAAAATTAGCTGGGCATGGCAGGCACATGTCTGTAATCCCAGCTACTTGGGAGGCTGAGGCACAAGAATTGCTTGAATCCAGGAGGCAGAGGTTGCAGGGAGCCGAGATCTACCACTGCACTCCAGCCTGGGTGATGGAGCAAGACTCTGTCTCAAAAAACAAAAAAAAAGGAAAAAGAAATATACATTGAAGTATTTAGGCGTTAAAGTCACATACACGGATGAAGAAAACCAAAAATTAATAAATACAAACATCCAGGCTGGGTGTGGTGGCTCACACCTGTAATCCCAGCATTTTGGGAGGCCAAGGTGGGCGGATCACCTGAGGTCAGGTGTTCAAGACCAGCCTGGCCAACATGGTGAAGCCCCGTCTCTACTAAAAATACAAAAATTAGGCCCAAGCACTTTGGAGGCCAAGGCGGGCGGATCACCTGAGGTTGGGAGTTTAAGACCAGCCTGACCAACATGGTGAAACCCCGTTTTTGTTAAAAAAAAAAAATTAGCTGGGTGTGGTGTTGCACACCTGTAATCCCAGCTACTTGGGAAGCTGAGGCAGAAGAATCACTTGAACTCAGGAGGCAGAGGTTGCAGTGAGCTGAGATAGTACCATTGCACTCCGGTCTGGGTGACAAGAGTGAAACTCTGTCTCAAAAAAAACTTCCCATATTCCCTCCCAGACCATTGTTCTTTTTTCCTCCCCAAACATCCCCAGCTCCCTTGAAGAAGATGCCATCACGCTCTCCCTTCCTTGCTGCAGGCTCAGCCTTCCCGCCGCCTCTTGGTCGCTTGATGTCAGCTCCTGCCCTTCAGCCTTTCTCTCCATCACTCTTCCCAGACATGATGTTAGCCCACCCAACACCTTCCCCTCTCGGTTCCTTGACCGCTCGCCTCTCTTTCCCTCTGTTACACTTCTGCCACCCACTGTCAAGCCTCAGACCTTGTCATTACCAGTAACTGTGTTGCCTCCAGAGCCTCGATTTCAAGCATCACACCTGATAACCACCACCACCTCCTATCTGTCTGACTCACTCCTTTAATCGCCTCCTTTCAACAATTCCAACCAATGGAGTCTGAGAACAATGGTGATGGTGAAAGTAACAGCACTGCCATGACATTTACCCCATGCCAGGCACTGTTCTTAAGCGCCTTAGATACATTCACTTACTCAATCCTTACAACAGCCCTAGGAAGTAGCATTATTCTTATCCCCATTCTACGGATAGGAAAACTGAGGCATAGAGAGTTCAACTAAGGGGCCCAAATGGACTCAGCTAGTGTGGGTTGAGCTGAGATTTGTACCCAGGCTGCCTGGTTGGGCTCCCCAATGTCATTCTCACTCCTTTCTTAACCAGCTCAGTTTCATTAACAGTGGGCCACCATTATACTTCCTCCTTTGCAAACAGCCCCATCTCTGGTCTCCCTTGGGCTTTAGGCTCACTTTGGGCAGTACCCCAGGATGGGCATATTCAACTCTGCTTCTTCCACATCTGCCTGGAGCAGCAGCACACAGCCCTGGTCACTGAGGCACTTTCCACCGACTACAAGCCCTAGGAGCCCTGGTGTCAGCCTGCAGTCCCGCTGCACCCCTCTGGTCCTCTCACTCTCTTCCACTCCCACAGATGACCATACCACACCTTCTCTCTCTGCAAATCCCATCTCTCCTTTCCACCCTCACATGAGGCTGATGACGGTGCCTCTTGTTTCTCTGAGAAAATCCAACTAGTTAGTAAGGGATTTTCTCCCTGCGGGAGACTGAACCTGTGGCACCTACCACCAAATATGCTGGCCTATCCATAGTCCCTGCCATTTCTCTTGTTAAGACGAACTGTCCCTGCATCAGCCTAAAGCAATCAGTGCTCAAAATCCCACTCCCGCTTTCCAACTGAAAGGCTTGACTCTTGCAATTCATGTCTCTTCTGTATCATCAGATTTTTCCTCTCTCTACCTGATTATTCTTACTGGCATATAAATATCACCCACCTGAAGTAAACAAACAAAATCTCCCTTGAGATTCTGCCCTCCTGCTTCTCCATTTCTGGTCCCCTTTATAGCAAAGTCCTTGGCAGGGCCGCCCCTGGACGCTGCCTCCACTTTCTCATCTCCTGCTCTTGAACCAGTCAAGCCAGGCTTTTGCCTTCATCCGCCTCTAAAACCATGCATGTCAAGGTCTCCTTGCCAAAGCCAGTGGCCACTTCTTAGCCCCCATCCTACTTGACTTCTCAGCAGACTTCAACCTACCTCAGGCCCTCTCTTTCCTTGCCTTCCAGGACCTCACCCTCTCCTGGGATTCCTCCTGCCTCTCCAAGCACAGTTCTGTCTCCTTTGCTGGCTCTTCCACATGTCCCCCCTCTAAAATGCGGGGTGTTCTAGGATTCGGTCTTCAGACTTCTTCACATCTCTCTTTATCCTCACTCCTGAGTGATCTCCTTGGGTCTCATGGCTTTAAATATCATCCATATTCTAATAACTCTCAAATTTCAAGACTTGTACATTTCCATTCAGTGTCTCCACTGGGATGTTTCATACATCTCTAGCCCCCAACCTTAACCCTAACGCTATCACATTCGACACTGAACTCTGGGTTTTCCCTCCCAGATCTCTCCCACTCCAATGTTCCCCATCTCAGTAAATGGCTCCAGCAGCTGCTCAGTTGTGCCAGATCAGAATCTTGAAGTCATCTTACCCTCTCCCACCCCATGCGCAGTCCATCAGCAAATCTTGTCAATTCTGCTATTAAAATACAGTCAGGATCCAACCACTTCCCACCACTCTCACAGCTCCTGTCCTAGTCCGAATCAGGATTATGGCAATAGCTGCCATTCTGGTCTCCACCTGCTTCCTCCCTTGCCCCTTCAGTCTTTTCTGAACCCAGAAGCCAGAGTGATTATCTCAAAACATAAGTCAGATCATAGTTCTCCCCTGCCCAACACTCCCTAGTGCTCCCTGTATCTCTCAGAGTAAAATCTAAAGTCCTATGGGACGCTGAGGCGCAGTAAAGGGGCTTCATGCCTTTTTTTTGTAAACATGCATCATTGTATGTGATTAATTCAATTACTCCCTCAAACCCTGTGTGGTCGTACTGTAACCCACATATTACAGATGAAGAAACTGAAGCTCTAAAGGTTAAATTGCCCATAGTCACACAGGGATTTATGGCAGAGCTGAGATGCAAATCCCAGCCTTTGACTCCAAGTCCAGTGCTCTTTCTTCTAAGCCAGACTGGAACTCTGAGTTCTTGCTTGGGTTCTGCCACTATCTTGCTATGTGATCTTGGGCAGTCCCTTCCCCTCTCCAGGCATCAGCCTTCTCACCTGTGAGATGGGAAGGTTGGCTATGTCATCACTCAGGGGCAGGGTTACAGCAGAGGAGCTGGGAGAGCAATTTGATTGGCCACCTTCACAGCTGCCTTCAGACTTAGACTTCTGATAGTCTCTCCCAATGAGATTACATGTGCAGTTACTGACACACACTGACTGTTTCAAAGACGCTGCTGGCCGTACAAACTTGCTGGAACCACTGGTGGTGAGCCTCTGAAAATTAATTCTTTTTATACAACCATAGTTATATCATGAATGGCACAATCCTACAGGATTATACTGTAGTAGTTAAAGGCACAGGTTTGTTGTGTTTAAACATTTGCATAGCCCACACTTTTGTAACCCCATTTAGGCATCTATCTATTTATCTGCCTATTTATTTAGAGATGAGGTCTTGTTATATTGCCCAGGTTGGTCTCCAACTCCTGGGCTCAAGCAGTCCTTCCAACTCACACCTCAGCCTCCTGAGTAGCTGGCTCTACAGGTGTGTGCCACCACACCTGGATAATTAGAAAATAAATCTTTTTTAGAGATGAAGGTCTCGTTATGATGCCCAGGCTGGTCTCAAACTCCTGCCCTCAAGTAGATCCTCCCTCTTCAGCCTCCCAAGTAGCTGAGATTACAAGTCGTCTTTTTTAAAACCCTGGAAATCCCACCAAGTGGGCTTTTAGCCCCTCTTCTCCCAGGTCCCGACTCACACTGAAGACTTTTCCGCTGACCATCCTCATGGTGACAAAGGCTGTCAGCTCCACCAGCACCATCACCACCAACTGCACCAAGTTGACCTTCCCCAGGACAGCACCCGCTGAGATCAGCACCGACATAGCACTCATGGTGGCCAGCCGAATACTGGGGGAGAGAGGGAGAGCCAGGATGACTGAGAAGGAAGGATGCCTCTCCTTTATTCATTCATTCATTTACTCACTCACTCATTCAACAAACACTGTTGGGCACCTACTTTCTGTGGGAGTAGAAGACAAGATTTCTACCTACCTGGACGCTGATGCTGCAGACTGGAGTGACCATCTCTTCCCCCATCAAGGTGACCTCTGCACCCCGAGTCCTGTGGTCTGGCAGATGACTTAACCACTCTGTAACTCAACTCCTTCACCTATGAGGCATTGATCTACACACTCATCCAACTGAGGATGATCAGGGTGACTGTTCCCTCAGGGCCCCTTTGGGGATCTGATAATTGGGATTCTGCCCAGTCTTCTTTTCCGCCGTCATCACTCAGATGCTCAACAGAGGGCACTCTTCCCCCGCGGGCCTGCCCGCATCCAGTCACCCCCATCTTCATCCAGGGCCACTGTCTCTCCGCGGCAGTGGAAAGAAACTGGATTTGGAAGTAGAACAAGCCTGGCTTCCAGTCCCTGGCTTGCCACTGGAGCAGCTATTTCATCTCACTGAGCCTGTTTCTCCTTCTGCAAATTAAGAATGATGATCAAATATATCCCATGCTGGTGCCCTGGAGGTTCGAAGGAGTATTCTTTCTATCAGTGTGTCTAACACCAAGACTGGCACAAAGAACCAACTCCTGAAAAGAACCTAGCCTTATCGACACTATTACAATTCCTTCCTTCCCTCAACCAATGAGCATGCTCAGGAGGAGAAAATGATTTTTGTCTTCAAGGTACTTATGATAAAAAAAAAATAGGTACTTATGATCCAGACAGGCTACACCATAAGCCTGTAAACTAAGAATATGATATCAAAAGTCTAGTGGGGTTCACTGGAAGGAGAGGGTGATGCTGACTGGATTCATCAGGGAGGACTTCCTGGAGGAAGTGGTACTGAGCTGGACAATCCATGGACATCCAGTTTTCCCTGAGCACCTTGCTCTGAGACTCCCTCTTCCCTCTGGGAGTTGATGATGATGCTACAGCCACAGAAACAGTGGTGATAACGATTTATTATAAGAGCATTTTGTAAAACAGGCTTGTAACAGCACCACCTGTTTTAAATTTTAACCCTGTAAGTCCAGGCGCAGTGGCTCATGCCTGTACTCCCAGCACTTTGGGAGGCCAAGGCAGGCAGATCACCTGAGGCCAGGGTTTCAAGACCGGCCTGGCCAACAGGGTGAAACCCCGTCTCTACTAAAAATACAAAAATTACCCAGGTGTGGTGGCACATGCTTGTAATCCCAGCCACTCTTGAGGTTGAGGCACGAGACTCACTTGAACCCAGCAGGCAAAGGTTATGGTAAGCCGAGATGGTGCCACTGCACTCCAGCCTGGGTGACAGAGTGAGACTCCATCTCAAAAAATAAAAATTAAAAAAATAAATTTAACCCTCTGAGCGACCCTCTGTAAAATGGTGCTAGGTTACCATTCAGTATCACCATTTTACAGAAAGTCACGTACACAATTAAAATGGTCTTTCTGGAAACAGTCACGCCAGCTGATCACAAATGTGAGGTTCAAAACCAGCCAGCCTAGATCCAAAGCCTGTGTGCTCTGAAATCTGGACTCAGCTTCCCCAGTGTTTGCTGCAGCCTATGTCTGCTTAAGCCTCAAGGACTTTAGGGGAAGGTCAGAAAAGGGTGGAGGGCACGGGGAAGGAGTCTCACAGGGACCAGGAATTTAGAATAAGGGGGTTACTCAATGTTCCATCATGCCGGGACAGAATATGCCTTTTAAGCGGGTGTTCATTTCATTGACAAAGGCTTAGTTCAGGAGCATGTGTGCGAGGGCGGTATTTCCTTCCTCAAGGGCCAGTTTGTGCTGCGGAGGTGCTAAGACAGTGAGGTGCAGTGGTTGGAAGCACGGTCTCAGGTCTAGGCTGCCTGGGCTGGAATCCTGACTCAGTCACTTTCTGGCTGTGTGATTTTGGGCAACTTACTTAATCATGTCACCTAGTGCCTCCATTTATAAGGTGGACCCAATGCCTCTGGAGCTGTGAGAAGGGCAAAGTGAGTTGATATGTGTCAAGTGCAATAAGGGAGTTGGTTATTTCCATTATCTTCTATGGAGAGTCCTCATGGAGCTTTCAAAATACAGCATTAAAAATATCACACTTTTAAGGCCAGGAATGGTGGCTCACATCTGTAATCTTAGCACTTTGGGAGGCTGAGGTGGGATGATTGCTTAAGGCCTGGAGTTCAAGACCAGCCTGGGCAACAAAGTGAGACCCACATCTCTACAAAAAGTGAAAAAAAAAAAAAAAAAGCTAGGTGTGGTGGTATATGCCTATAGTCCCAACTACTCAGGAGGCTGTAATCTCAGTACTTTTGGAAGCCGAGGTGGGCAGACTGCTTGAGCCCAGGAGTTTGAGACCAGCCTGAGTAACACAGTGAGACCCTGTTTCTGCAGAAAATAGAAACATTAGCTAGGCATGGTGGTGTGCACCCATAGTCCCAGCTACTTGGGAGGCTGAGGCAGGAGGATCACCTGAACCCAGTGAGGTTGAGGCTGAGTGAGCCGTGATTGTGCCACTTCACTCCAGCCTGGGCAACAGAGTGAGACACTGTCTCAAAAACTGTTTTA